>NJDD01000888.1:10210-41864 GCA_002245505.1 Calephelis nemesis
TTTTTAGTGAATAATTATTTATTAGGTTTAAAAGCAATACTGTAAGGTTCAAGATTAGTTTTTTAATTTTTTTTTCTAGCATGTTATTTTCTAAATAGACCATAGAGGTTCAAATTTTGTTTATGATGTTAAGTTCTTTGATTTTCCAACATGTTCTTTTCTATAATGGATTATTACCATCAATATAAGTTTTAATAGACTTACTTGCAAATAGCATAAAATTCAACATAATTAATTTCAGTTCAAATTCAATTAACATAAAAATTATATTCTAAAAAGTAGATTTGCAATAGGTTTAAAAATAGGCTAATTGCAATAAGATAAGGTTCACAATATCGCACCTTCAGTAATATAAGGGCCCAAGTCAAAATTTTCACATTTAAAATCCCATACACGACTGGAATTTTGAATAATAAAGGCACAAAATGATTCGCTACTGGTTAGTGCTAGCAGAAAGAGAATAAATATAAGAATAACTCGGTAATTATATTTATTTTAACACATGATATTATCGGAAAAAATACTGTATCTTAAAACAAGATTTCCCAAAAAGTAGTTTTTTGGATAGTGCCCTTATATTACTGAGGGTGCGATATGTACTTCAAATGAATTTCTGCCAACATTTTAGTGATTATATTTGCAATACAGTTTTACAAATTGCCAATATATTTGGCTTCTAATTTAAACTACTTTGCTAACACAAGCTACATTAAAAACTGTACAAAGCTAAACTTTATACGCTATAAAATAAGTACTGAAGTTTTTCCATTCTTAGCGCAGTCCACAAATGTCTAATTTTATGAAACTTGAAAAAAAAACTTAATTTACTTAGTTCAATAAACTGTATTCTATCTACAATTCTAGTATTTAATATATAGAGCTTTTTAGGGACGTGAAATTTGCAAGGTGTCTTATGATTAAATATAAGCATCACCAATTACAATATTCTTATTTAACTTGAAGAAATTGCTTTCTATAGAAGTCGTATAGAATAAATTTAGTATTTTTTGTCCTCTTTTCCTTTTATTTTCTATTTTGTACAAGTACAAGAGTCTCCGAAACCGGCGTGTTTGTATGAAAAGGGTAATGAATGTGAAGGAAGCAAGAGAAATTTGTCAGGATCGTGAGATCTGGCACTCGATATTCTCTGCCTACCCCGTAAGGGACTTGGCGTGAAGATATGTAAGTATGTGTGTATGTATGTGTACAAGTACGCGCCATTTTCACTATTTTGCAAAATTTCGATCGTTAGTCCAAAATTAGTATTATGAGTTTTAGTTGTTCTTATTTTAAACATTTTTATCAAAAGCAACTACGTCGTCGTTTAAATGCCGTTCTACTTAAACCAGCGTCTTATAAAAGTTTCAGACTTGTACATTTATAATTTAACTTAACTTATTAAATTCTCGACCTATATGGATTTGCACTTTTATTTTTTTTACCTTAAAATTTACTCAAATACAATTTCTTAACTAAAATTGAGATGCAATATTTAGACCATAATACCAGATTTTATTTTAACTGTGGTCGTTTTTTGGTGACTATTATAGTCTTACTAGCTGCGCCCCGCGGTTTCACCCGCGTAAGTCCCAATCCCGCGGGAACTCCGAGATAAAAAGTAGCCTATATGTTATTCTGGGTCTTCAGCTACCTACATACCAAATTTCATCGTAATCGGCTTTGTAGTTTTTGCGTGAAAGAGTAACAAACATCCATACATACAAACTTTCGCATTAATAATATTAATAGGATTATCTTGTGTTCATTGTTTTCATGTCATCTGACTCTTAATTTATGGATGTCCTCTTTATGAATGGCTGCATTACAATTTTATGGCTTACTAAACCCTACACCACAATAAGTCAGAGGTGTAATACTGCACGCCCGTTGATACAAATGTTATATATCTTGTTAGATATATTCGTATGACACAAGAAAAAATAGTCTCGTTTATCCAAAAAAATGGGTCCTATACAGTCTAGTGAAAAAAATAGTATGCAAAATGAGTACTAGAAGTTCCGTTTTTAATTTTAATAGAAAGTTATATAAGTTTAAAATTTTAACAGTTCTTCATAATACCTTATTTTAATATCGTTAACACATGTACAAAGAATTCACAAATATATAATGTAACTTTTATATATTGCATAGGTTAAACGATACTTAATGTTAAGGCTTGATATATTGGAACTAGTTTTTTACTTTTTTTTTTAGTTTTCAGTATTAGACATTTTATAGTATTGCCTTGTAGCTGCGAGTTTAAAATGAAAAAGATTGTAATATAGCTTTTAGCTTCAGTCTTTGAAATTGAATTAATCCTAATAATAATACGAATACATTAATAACATAACATACATTATTATTATTAGTATTGACGTCATTATTTTATGTATGTATTTTTAATAATCGTCTTTACTTTTTACCATTAACGGTTACATATTAAATCCTCATTTTAACACAAATAATAAAAAAAATCTTGATATTTGACATTCCTCCCACTCCTACACATTTTAAACTGCAATAAAATATGCAAACTATGCTAATGTTATCAATATAATTAGCTATTTTAACATTAACAATTTATTAATAAAAAATCTTGTAATATAAAAATAATGGTAATGATATTTTAACACGTAATGGATTACAAAGCATCAGGCCCATGTTAATACATTGCTACCAAATAATAAAAAACTCCGCATAATAAATTTATCTATTAAAAATAGAAATACGCAATCCTTAACTAAAATTAGTATGCAAGCATTTAAGTTGCCTAAATCCATTTTCTGTAAGATTAGTTTTGGTAATTTGTATTATATTTAGTGATTTGTTATAAACCCATCTTCCACCTTTTTAAGATGAGTTTAAAATATTTATCTCGTTATGTAAAGTTCCTTATATTTTACTTATTAATAAACATGGACTAAACTAGTCGAAGGGTCAACCTGGTATTATAGTCTATTATATAAGGATATAGACTCTTATATCAAGTTAATCCTACTTTTGTCTATGTTTATAAATAAAGCGTTATGGTTTATGTGTATCATTTTAATCACAATTTGATTTAGAACAGTATTTCAAACATAAATAAGACTTGAAACATTAATGAAAGCGTAGTTAAAGGTATATTAGGTGGCTTAGAAGCTAGTTTTATTTTAATACGTAATCTTCTTTAAGGAAAATAGCTTTCTCAAAAGGGTATAGCCTCAGAGTTTGGTCCATGGTCTACTAGGTTATTAAAAATGACGTCACAGGTTTAAGGAGAGGTATCACCAAAAATGTTTCTTTGAAAAAATGTTTCTCTTATAAGTTACATACTTTAATAAATCCTGCCATTGTTTACCCGGATTTTTTCTACTTCTGTTGTTAACATATCGGGGTGCTCGAAATTATTGTGGTCGGCTTTATACCTCGCGCCTCTGGTTACCAACGCGCCTTTCACATTTTTGATGTCTACAGGCGTTATTTTTTTTAACAACAAGAGATGCTCGACTTCCAAAAAAATGGGAAAAAAAGAGGCATTTAAAAAGTTGTGTTTGGTTTGATGTTAAATGGACACATATGTCACAATAATTATTTTTTATATATATTTGTATGGGGCGATACTGATAAGATATATCTATATAAATAAAAAAATTGGATTGTCCGTTTTGTAGAATAAATTTAATATAAAATAATCGCTTTGACTATATTATGCTATATTTTACTATATATGAATGTATATATGGTATGTTTAACAAAATAGTATATTTTACTATTTTCGTCGGTCTATTTGTTCCGGCTAATCTCTGAAACGGCTGGACCGATCTTTACGGGACTTCATTGGCACGTAGCTGATATATTTGTAATAACTATTTCAATTTTAGAAAAAAATATAAATTACTTTTTTTGTTAAATTCGATTCGGACAAAGTCGCGGGCAGAGCTAGTGACACATAAAATAAGAGTGTAAGTATAAAATATGTTTTAATTTAAACTGTCTTTGTAAAAATGATGCCAAATTTATTTTTGGTGTTGTCCGCAAAAAAAAATTGTTAAGTGTCCCATCATGCAGCCTTTTGTAGTGAATAAATATCTAGAAAGTATAAACTATAGGCTGATAGTCGTAACTTAAATATTTATTGTATTTATAACACCATTCATTCCTTTATATATCTAGTTGTAATTTGTAATACTACTTTTTACGGTAGACATTTTAATGCAAATACCTATATTTTTATTGAGTTCACTTTTTCGCTTGTTCTAAATAACTAACTGGTATTGGCCTACCATCAAACTGCGGACCATTGGTCTACCATTAAACCGAAGATTATTGGTCTCATCAAACGGCAGACCAATTTAGTCTCTTATGAAATTTCAGAGCCCTTACCATGAGTTTATGGTGTTACTCTCGGTACCTAGCGTCTTTGTAAGTTATTTGTATGAAATCATTGAATAGCGTCTTTACTGGTAACTAAGAGAGCTAAATTTTCATATATTGAATTGCCTTTTAAAAATGTCGACGCGCACAAATACCACTTGTATGGTTCATGTGAATAAAGATTATTCTGATTCTGCCTCCATCCTAGGCATTGGTGAAACTCAATTTTGTAATATTACTTTATATGCGAATACTCTTGCAATGTTTCACCTAACTATTAAGTGAAACAGTGCAAGTGTATTCATATAACATTTTACTAAATTTTCAGAACAAAAACGCTATAAATGTCGATACTTAAATTACCGAACAAAAGCTATAGCAACTAATGGTAAAGGCTCCAATCATTAGTAACATCTAACTGCAGACCATTACCCTCAACCGGCAGATCATTTATCTTCCATAAACGGCAGATCTTTGATCTTCCATAAACGGCAGACCTTTGATCTTCCATAAACGGCAGACCTTTGATCTTCCATAAACGGCAGATCTTTGATCTTCTATACATGGCAGATCTTTGATCTTCCATACACGGCAGATCTTTGATCTTCAATACACGGCAGATCTTTGATCTTCAATAAACGGTAGATCTTGGATCTTCCTTAAGCGGCAGAGCTTTGATCTTCCATAAACAGCAGATTTTTGATCTTCAATAAACGGTAGATCTTGAATCTGCCTTAGACGGCAGATCTTTGATCTGCCTTGAACGGTAGATCTTGGATCTTCCTTAAACGGCAGATCTTTGATCTTTCATAAACAGCAGACCACCGTAATAATGTAATGAATGTAGTAAAGTAGTATTTTATTTGATGTATTCAAAACTAGAGTAAGCTATTTCAACCAAAACTTACATGTAGCTACATTAAGAAGCGATTATTATAATATAGTTTAGATAGAGTAATAAGTTTAGAGACCAGTAAACAATTTGAATATTTTATAGTAAAGTCTGTATTTGAAAATGGGTGCTCCTCAAATCTTAACAGTTTAAGTTGCTCAGGTACTTTGAATAATTATGGTTAATACTTTTAGGCTAAGGATATTTTACTTCGACTAAATTCATCTTGTATTAAAAAAATAGTAACCAACTTTAAAAAGTAGGAGGTTCTCAATTCGCAGACTTTTTGTGTCTATTTCCTCTGGTGCTGATTTATAATATTAGTGTTGTGTAAACAATACTCTTCATGTAGTCCAATGGTCATAAAATTAGGATTGGTGACAGGATCATTGAGAAATAAAGGGAAATCTTTAATTTTATGGCCTCACATAAAGCAATTTAGGTTTTTTTTAAATTTGATATCATCATTCCGACATGTTCTGCTGAAGCATACAAAAATTATATTTTACTTAACGACCGAAAATAAAAATCAATTCTCTGAAGGATTTCCTTAAATGTCGGTTATAAACTTTGCGCTATTATTCTTGCCCCTTTCAGTTTACCAAAGAGTGCTAATGGTCTCTTGTTTTAAGTTCGAAATTCAACTTGTTTAACGGTCTATGAATATAATGGTGCCTCCACACTTGTTTAAGACCAATAACTTAAAAAAAACGAGTATTAATGTCTAGTCAGTTGCAATGGACACGAGAAAAATTGATTTCTCCGAGCATGGAAGTTATCTATTAATTACTTGAAATATACTGATAATATTGGTGTGTTCCTGTATCTACCAAATATTAAAAACTTGAGCAGTCATTTACTGAAACACATTCAATTTTAACCCAGACTCAGAAACTTTTATGTTCATAAAGTGAGCGCCAGTTTCTGTTGGAGATTTCAGGCAGAAGGCTTTTTGTATCACTAAGGAACCATCAACCAACGAAGCATCATATAAAGTAAAAGAAAGCAATAAAACATAGATGTTTTTTTAAAGTAAATAAATTGATTAACGATATTAATATGTCAATTTTCTCATTTATAAAACTGTTAGATATATAATTTACATAGGTGTTGCAGGATTCGAAACAGTGCAAGAGAAAAACAATTTCTTAAAAATGTTGTTTTTTTTTAAATATATTTTGCTTGATCTCAAAATGTCATTTTTTTATTTGACAACTGAGATAGTCATTGTGATATGTAAAGATATTTAAGCTTTATAATTAAAAAAACCTACTGGAACGTTAGCTGTATGTAGTAGAACCTATTTGATCCAAAACTGTTTCAAATATATGGGATAAGTGTGAGGTCACCATTATATGATTGATATGTGATTTAGCAAAAGCAATTACAAGGTATATGAAGAAAATATATATTTTATTAATTTGTATTATTAAAATTTATCAGTGAATGTAATTTATTGTGAATTGTAATTTAGTTAAGGAAATTAAAGTTATGACACGTTAATATTTGTTTTTTATTTAAACCATATCTAATAGAAAAGACATACAATGGATTCCATTTTTAAATGAAAGCATAAATCGATTTTTGCCTTTTTGGCGCCAAGGAGACAAATAATTCGTATTTTCGTAATTGTTGAATTTCGTGTTTATGTTGAGTGAAATTAATCAATTTTTGTGGCATTTTGTTCAGTGAAAGTGCACAAATGAAATGATCACGAAGAAGTTGTGTAGTGTATCGTATATTTCCTCGTTGCCACCTAATCTCATTAACTGCTAATATTAACAAACTATCGCAGATACAGATAGATCTACTAGAGTTTTATTGTTAAGATACTTTTGTTAATTATAATAAAATAGCAGCTGTTTTTTTTGTTTAAAAATTAACAAAAAGCAAACGGATTTCCTGATGGTAAGAAATTCACGCCGCCTAGAGACAGCAAAGCAAAGGTGGTAATGGTGCGTTGCTAACCTTAGACCGGGATGTTAGGCCTCGAGCAAAAGTAAGTTTACCGGCTACCTTACCTTCCAATCCGGAACACGTCAAGGGCAAGCGCTGACATAATGTCGGCAGGAATATTTAAGGCGGTGGTACCAATCCAAGCGAATCGCTGCGAGGCTCTACCACCTAGTCGGATGTCACGGTGCAAGTGAGTCTAAGCCTATGCTCGCCTTTTATGAGCTGCCTGGCACGGGAAGGCAGATAGTCTATTCTACAAAGGAGCCCGGATCTAAAATAGTGCTATCTTTTACCTCAGATAGTTTACTAATATTTGTTATATATGTCGGAGAAGCGTTATTCTCATCGAAATCGTCGTTAGTGGGCGTCAACAGGGTAAAATGCGAGCACAAAACAAATGAAACTGTTTTCAAAATATTTTAATTGAAATGTCACAAAATAAAGAAAATCAAAAATAAGACCGAGCAGCGGGTTCAAGACACCGATCTGACTTTGAATACACACTATACTATAAGGATCCAACTCGACCCGTCCACTTCGATTCTATCCAAATAAACCAACTGAAAACTGAACCACATATTCTACCAAAAGTCAAGATGGAGCCTCGACCCTGCTTGAGGCACGTACTCTGCTCTGATTGGTCGTATGAGATCGGCTCTTATTGGCCGTTACATGATTTAATATTTTCATAAATTTTATATTGACAGAACAATATTAACAAATCAAATAAAATTAAGGTAAGAATTTAGAAAAGAATTAAAATGTAAACGAATAGTAACGCATGCAACCAACAATCAACTCGATTCATAGCTTTCTCCAACATATATATACTATGTGCCGTAAATGAGCTTAAGTAATGAGGTCATTGCTATACTCTAGGCATGACATTCTTTAACTATTTATGACTAAAATGTATAATGAAAGAAAGACGTGTTAGTTACACACTGACTATTTATAAAAATATGGGATGGATGGATGGATATGGAAAATTTATGGGGAGGTAGCTTAGAATCAGGAGATGGACTTAGGTACTTTTTTTATTCCGTTTGGTAGGGAGAAAGCTAGAAAAAACATTAATTTTTTTCTTTTATTTACAAGCTGAACGGGTGGAACGAAGATTTACGGAACTGCTAGTTTTGAATAATTTAAACCCGATTTTGTTAAGTCGGGTTTAAATTTAGCTTGGCTAATGCTAACGCTAGTTCCAAAAACTAAAGAAAAAGACTGTATTATACAAAGCAGGCGAGAGCACCGTCAGGTATTTTTTATTTATTTACAGTGACTATTTGGTATTGTTCTGCAACGCTTGATACATCTACCTATTATTGTTGTCAGAAAAGTGCCCAAATTTGTGGTGCTCTCATTTGAAGCGTCGAGTAGCCAATAAATTAACGCAAGAAGTGAAATTCAGTGAAGCCAGTTTGAATGTTTGTGCATTTTTGATGCTGGCAAGCAAAATCGTTTTGATATCTGGAGGCGACATGTATTTCATAATATATCTAATAAATGCTGAAGTCCGATCCCTACTCACAAATTCACTGCATTTGTACGCTAGTCGCACTGCTGAGCTTCCACCTGGTAGAGCTTGACTGCACGGGGTAGCATAAATAAAAATGGGGGGGTGACGAGAGATCACCAATTTCACCGAACAAAACTCCATTGAATTTGATCGCTAACTCAAGGACCTGGCCGTCATTTACTCCCTTACAAGAAGGGGGGGAAACGCCCCGAAATCTTTAACCTGTCACTCTGGGAGGGGCACAGGAAAATTATGAAGCAAAGTCTGTCTGTCTGTTACGGTTTCAGAAGGAGGATATAGGATACTTCTTATCCCGCTCGACTGCGAGGAAACTAGAAAAAACATTTAAATTTCCACACAAACTGAATGGGTGGAGAGAAATACGCTGAAACAGCTAGTATGACAATACAAACCATCAGATACATACCTGTCACATTGTTTGTATGACTGTCCACCGCCACTCGCAAGAACCTTATTTCATATATTTTTTAAATAAGCTCACACGGCTCTCCTGCAGGGTAGTATAGCTTATTGGTACCATCAATGTTATATAATATGCTTTTAGTTGCTTTCCAGTGTTGGTCCGGGCTCCTTTGTCCTTTGTTTGTCGTCGCGCACAAATACCACTTGTATGGTTCATGTGAATAACTAATATTCTGATTCTGATTTTGCAGAATAGACCCTCTGCCTTCCCTCCAGGCAGATCGTAAAAGGCGAGCATAGGCTTACCGTCACTAACACCGTGACATCCTTCTAGGTGGTAGAGTTTCGCAACGACTCGCCCGGATTGGCACCACCGCCTTAGCTATTCCTGCCACCATAACGTCCAATGCCTGCCGTTGACGTGTTCCAGTTTGGAGGGTAAAGTAGCCGGTAAACTAACTTTTGCTCGAGGCCTAACATCCCGACCTAAGGTTGGTAACCCACCATTACCACCTATGGTGTCTCTTGGCGGCGTGTATTTTTTACCATTAGCAAATCCGTCTGCTTGTTTGCATTCCATTATCATAAAAAAAAGTTGTGTAAGGCTGAATATATTCGTCTACCAGCTACCTAAAGATTGCCTATACCTACCACTTTCATGACGGAAGCAGGAATAGGTTAGGCAGTTGATTCTTACCTGGGCAAGTTTTACTACCGTCAGTGGAAATAAAGTCCTCCTAAAAATTTATAATTACCCCTTAGATTTACTAGGTGTCGAACTGCCACATTTAAATGCACTGGCCCTATAGTCATAATATATTTCATTTCTATTTATGAGGAGGATTCGAACTGTTAAATATTCACAGAAAGATTTTAACAACTATCATCACTACATAGTATAAAACAAAGTTGCTTCCTCTGTCCCTTTGTTTGTTTAAATCTTTAAAACTATGCAACGGATTTTGATGATGATGGAAGGTTATATGTATATTTTTATAACCGTGCGAAGCCGGGGCGGGCCCCTAGTTTATAATAGTAATAATAATAAAAACTCTTTATTGTACAACAAAAACATATTAAAAGTACTACAACTATTACAACAGCAAGTAGATTATTTATACAAATGGCGGTTTTATCGCTTTAAAACTTCCTTTTTTTCATTTGAAACTTACTTCAATTTCATACTTCAGAATTGTTTTTCACCAAGCCCGGCTCTGATGATAGAATCGTAAAAAATAATATCTTCGTCCGCATATCCCTGAAGGGGTAGGCAAAGGCACAACTACCCGAAGACACTAAGTCCCACACTATGATAGGTGGCGAGTCTACCACCAACTGGGACATATCCAACCCAGGGCAATGTTAATTTTATTAGAAAATTGAAAATACACATTTTCTAATTTTTTTTATTGTCCTATCCAGGGATGGAACCCAGGACCTCAAAAAGTCAAGTCCTACGCCAAACCTCTAAACCAGAGGCAATTTTGTTTACATATACAATTTACTTATTGAAATCAAAGTTAGGGTTTTTCAGTTTTTCTCCAATCAACTCACAATATTGCAACTACTCACCATACCATGTTCCTTCTAGGCTTCTTTGAAATTCATCCTATGTTGGCCAACAGCTTACATGCCAGGCAAGTTGTTAGCTCAATACACAGACACATGAGCAAAAATCAAGACTATTGCCTGAAGGACTTAAGCAATAGAATCCAGTACTGGGGATTCTTAGTCATAGTATATGCAAATATGGTTTTCATAAACCTAGTGAATATTATACTGACATTTTTCTATTACTGGAAGGTAAATGAGTAAAATAATTCACTGATGATAAGAAACACAACCAACTGTGCATTGGGAACAAAAGGCTGGGATTTTAGGCCTCTTACACAAGTTCATCTTCTGCCTTAGCCTTCAAATTAAACCACAGTAGTGACAAGCACTGTAATGGTGGCATAATAGATATGGTGGTTTAGTAAAACGCATTTTTCTGTTTGCAGACAGTCAATTAAAGTTACACATACATACATATCTTCATGCAAAGTCCCTTACAGGGTAGGTAGAGAGTACGGAGTGCCAAACCTCAAGATCCTGACAAACCTGTCTGGTTTCCTTCACATTCATTACCCTTTTCAGACAAACATGGCTGTTTCGGAGGCTCTTGATACCCCCCTCGGATAATATCCGAGGCATCTGATTGTCGAATGTCAACCTTGGTCTCGCCAGGCACCTACATCCATTATTATACCTAAATTATTATAAACAGACAAAAATAAATCTCAAATTTCTATAAACCTGATAAGAACCATCTTGATTATATCAGCTTTTAAACATAAAGATAATTTATGTTGCTACAGACAGACACATCTTCTTTTACACAAGGGATACTACTCACAGACTGGAACTGTACTTTTTATCAAACATTACACCTAAGTAAGTAAGAAACGAGAAGATTAATAATTAGACACCCATAATTAGTGACATTGTTGGGAACTCAAATACACACTTGCAATTTCAAGTCAGTTATGTTATGTTTAACACAGTGGTCTATACCATCAGTGTTTTGAAACCTTTAAAAATCGCTAGCTAACTATCTAATTTCAGTTAAAATCTTTAGAATGCTATATTCTGAAATAAAAATATTTTGAGGTTATCTAGAAGTTTTGACACAAAAACAAACTTGGATTTTATAAGCTTTATTTACTTACACTAAACCGTCATTACTTCTTAGCGGCCGCTCCCACTTTAGATTTCTTTGTACCACGTACCTTCTTCATCCTGTTCTTACGTTCCTTACGCTGTTTACGTGTGGGCCTCTTCTTTTCGTAAAGACCGTGACGGGCTAGTCTGTGTTTAGGTTCGAACTTCTTAGCCAGGTCTAATGCATCGTAAATTAACGCAAATCCTGTGGATTTGCCACCACCAAAGTTCGTCTTGAAACCGAATACGAAGACCACATCAGGTGTCACCTTGTACATTTTAGCGAGCTTTTCCCGTATTTCCGTTTTGCTAACAGTGGGTTTGCCTGGATGGAGGACATCGCAGACCATTTGCTTTCTCGCCAACAACCTGGAACACCACAAACGTTGTCACATAACCTGTCAAGCGTTGTTCGACGATTATTCTGCCGAAACAAACATAATTATGGAATTTACACAAGGTTTAGCACTTTTACCTGTTGGTCATAAATTTACGAGTGCGAATTGTCGCGGTTCCTTCACTCATTTTGGATTATTTTAGAGAAATTGGCGTAACAAACGCACGTGTCTCTAACAACTTCAGAAGGAAAAAGGACGTGTATAATGTTGCTAGATAAAAAATGTGGTTTGGATATGTCAAATCATATTTGTCAAAACGATGACGAATGAACGTTATGATAGCGTAGTTCTCCATTTTATTGATTAAACTTACTTTGTTTTATAACGCTCGCTCTAGTTGATTGTTTTTATACACAACTTTGAATCCAACATGAAAATATATTGGTTAGTTTGACCTTCTTACTCGCAGCATTAGAAAAGTGATACAGTACAAATTTTGTGGTATCATTATTTTGATGACTCTCCCAACTTTTGAAAAGCTAATGTCCACTTAGTTTTTATGAAATATTAACATGTAATTTATATTAAGTATTTGCGAACTGCATATAAATGAGTTTGAATTTTTGAGTAGGTACCTATTTTATACTCTTGTTATTAATAAAATATTAACTTGAAAGCCTACTTCAATTGTTCACCGTGTTGTCGCTCCTATTATGGTTATCTTAATGTACTTTGCTAATTTGTGATATCGTAACTAATAATAAAAAACAATCTCAATATTCAAATCAAAATTAAACCAAAAATCTATTTTATACTCAAAGGTTGGAATTGATTATTTTTTATAATTTGTTTATTTCTGGGGCAAGTTAAGACCATAGGCCCGTAATGCCACGTCTTCCGTATTAATAAATTCTTTTTCTTTTTATTTATTTCCAATAATTCATCTTTTCAGTTTCGTATGATATTATAGTTATCAGTCGTTATAAAATGTCATGTCAGGGTCTTGAGGTAGGCGGGGTAGACCTTTTTACTTTAGCTACACTTTTAGTGAGATTTGGGAACAACGGGGAAATACACAATACACCAAAATGATTGTTAGTGTTCAATGTTCATAAATATTTCAGGTGTGCACTTTAACTGAACAAAATTAAAATAAGTGCCATCAAAATTAACTTGTTTACTCATAAAATATACAAAGTTGAATATTAATGAAAAAACTACGACCATCTTCTTTCACAATGGCGACAAAACTCACTATTTTGTTACAATTTGACAAATAACATAAACGTACTAAAATAAGTTTTTCTTTCTTTAAGTTTTGGCCTCTACGTTAGTATTTTGCCATTCGTCAAGTAGAAATTTGCATCAAATTCATTATCAATTAAAATTAGTCATCAGTCACAATTCGTTAGTAAGTCATGTCAGGTTCTTGGGTAAAGTGGGGGCCTCATTACAAAGCTCTTGTAAGGAGATTTGGCGATTACACGATACTTGCACTTGCGCGATACGTGCACTTTTACTGAACAAAAATATACAAAATGCTACCAAAATTAACTAATTTCACTAAATATCAACACGAAATTCAATAATTATGAAAAAACTTCGACCATCTTTTCTCTCTTCATCTGTTCTTTTTTAATTTGTTACTTTCTGAGACAGGCTAAGACCATTAGGCCATACTGCCAAATCTTTTGTAATAATAAAATATTTTTCTTGTTATGATTTTTTTTATAAAATATAGTGATGTGTCGTTTTGGAATGTCGTGTTGGGGTCTTAAGTAAAGCGTTAGTCTCCTTACTCAAGTTCATTTAGTGAGTTGAAATGTTCCCATTTGTTTTATTTCACATTAATCTTAACGACGACGAGGCTAGTTGTTACACTGGTCCCTTTTATTAACAAACTTACCACTTCCACAATAAGTGCGACATTATAAAGTACGTACTACACGTAGCTGCGAAATGTTTAATTGATGCAACGTTAGATATAGTAAACATTTTTCAATGAACTAGTTGATTTTTTGTGTGCACAACACGTAATGTTTATATTTAAATTAAGCTAACGACATCACAATTAACTTGGTAACGTATTTAATCACTCTGTAAGTATCTTTACGTCTTTATTCCGGAAGAAGTAGGCAGAGGTATAACCAGGCCATAGACTAATCCCACAATGTGATAAGAAATTAACCTATCGCTAAACGGCGACCAAATCGCAATCGATAAATCGCCACTTATCCAGATTCCGTGCAATATTCTTTTCATTTGAAAATTGAAAAAAAAACACATTCACAGTTACCTGACAAGGGAATCAAACCTGGGGCCTCCATGTATATAATGTCATTACCTTTTTAACACCGGATCACCATTGTAGAGGCTATAATATTTTAGGTACTTATTACATTTTTATCTTAAGTATTTTTGCATATTTTAGTTACTTTTAAGGTGATTGTATAAGATATCTAAAAGCACCAGGAAAATATTTCTATTTATAGTTGCCCTTTATTATAAACTAATCTACGTTGCGGTAAAAAGATTGTGAGCCTATCAAGATAATAGCACCCCTGGGAATATTTTTATTGATGGGAAATGGTAGGTATAATGAAATGTTTTAGTTCAAAGAATAATATATATTTTTAGAGGCGACATCTTATTTTTATACTACTTACCTACCTATTTTGGGCGAAATAGTTGTAGAATTTACTGATGTTAGTACATGCTAACCTTGATGTTAAAATTGAGATGTTAAACATTTTGCGTCATTTAAGGTTTATTAGCAATGCTTCATCCAGCATACACTGATTAATAATGAGAACCGACAGACTATTTGACGACAGGATTATGTAAAGAAGTGATATTGATTCCAGGAAGTTCTTGCAATGCTCTAGCCTCCTGTCGTGGCTGTGATAATTGTGAAAATTTTGACCTCAGGGCAGGCTCATGGTTTCGAGGTGACCTACATAATTTTGATCACGATCTAACTAAAATAAATAATCTATCTATCTAAAATCTAACTAAAATAGTTTTTGAGTTACCCTTAATAATTGATAAATGTTAATGTATGTTGACGTCATTGTCCGTGATGTCAATAATATAAAATGAATTTATGTTCTATGAACTCAAAAACCTCTAGTCGTATCATAATAAAATTTATGTAGGACCACCCTGAAATTACCTTTCTAAAAAGAACTATTAGTTCGTATTTGGTTGAGTAACAAACTTATTACTTAAACCTGCCTTTTACATTCGGTCAAAATCTCGTAAGCATGGAATACATATCTTATATATATAAAAATCTTGTGTCACTATGTATGTTGCCAATAAACTCCAAAACTACTGAACCGATTTCGATAAAATTTCTCATATGTTTGTAGTTTGGTCCATCTTAAAAGATAGGATAGTTTTTATGCGGATGTTGGCGGGACGAAGTTCGCTGGGGCAGCTAGTAAAATATAATATATTACTGTAGAGTTAGTTTTTTTTAGTCTATTATATTTTTATTATACATTATGATATTATGTGTACTCGTACATTGTTATTAAATCTTTGTTGTATTTATATAGATTCAACTATTTAGAGGTATTTATGTAGACCTATTATTGTTATTATTATGAGAATTACCTTTTGTATTCTATAATTTCTTTTTTAAATTTAGAATATTAACTGTTATTTATTAACTGCAATAATTTTTGTGTTGTTGTAAAATGTGTTTCTTCTGTTGTCAAATTTTTGTGCACTACCCCATGTGTGTTTATGTCACCATTACCCAGGGTAAACTGGGAGAAAATGCTTTTTGGCCTTTAGGTTCGCCTTTGTTCATTTATTTTAGTGCAATATAGGATTAAATAAAAAAATACTCAAGTACTTCGTGCATGAACATATGCGAAACCTAACAGTTAAAACACTACCGCATGCTCGAAGATACCCGACCCTATACGATACTACCCTAAAATGCTTACTTGTAATTACATCCCGTCCTATGAGTAAACGTTTATTAATAATGCGTCTATCTGGTATCATAGTCCTTTTTACAATGCATTAGAGACTATAATATCGACTTAACTTCACTCGTACTTTAGTCCCTGTTTCTTAATAAGAGGGATCGAGTTTGGACTCGTTTGATGCGTCTTAAATTGACCTTTTCATATAATTATATTACCTGAAAGAATTAGAAGATGGGTGATAGATTATAAACGATGATCTATAGTTGTGGTATTATGTTTTGTAATCTTTGTAGCTTATGTAAAGCACATCAAGAAGTGAGGTTTTAAATAAAATTTGAAATAAAACGAGCAGCTGAACATTTTCTCACATCTTTGACGTGTAGTCGTCAGTATCATACTTTTAGGCGACGTAAACATGAATAATAAAATTATGGAATATAAATACTCTTTAGCAGCAGAATAAAATTGCTAGGCTATGTACATAGTATGTAATATGTAAAATGTAAATAAAAAAAAAACAACACAAATATGTAAACAAAGCTTACGTATTTGTGTTGTTTAACGAAACGCGCGAAGTTTCAAAATTTTAACATTTTCTTCGCAAATATTTTTCTCAATTTAGTTTGTTACCTATACACAGTTAACACTTCTGTTCTCATTTTCACAACTATGAGATTTACGTCAAACACAACCAGCGTGCTTTGAGCCGTAGCTCTATAGAAACGAACCTTGTAAGGGTCGAGACTGGAATGAAATCCGGGGAATGGGGTGGGTCTTGCTACTGGTTTACTCCCTACTATCGATCGTACGCTGGCGCCAATATTATATCGTAAACAGAGCCTTGACGTAGACGTGTTCTGAAATTCAGCGAGATCTTCGAATATGAACTGTGGAAATCACTTATAAGCAAGTAAGATTCTTTTAACTTAATACCTTATATTTAGTGTTTATTTTCTAAAGTTTTTTTCACGAGCGTAGAGATAAGAACAAGAATTTCCATTTTAAACTTTACGTTTTTATTAAAATATTAAATGCTTCGATTTTATTATACTTATTGCGCAATATTCTGATTAAAATTTCTTACTGCGATGCCTCATGCGTGATAAATTGATTGTTTATAGTACTTATTTTTTTATGTTATTGGAAGGCAAACAAGCAGACGGATTTCCTGATGGTAAGAAATTCACGCCGCCTAGAGACACCAAAGATGGTAATGGTGCGTTGCTAACCTGAGGTCAGGATGTTAGGCCTCGAGCAAAAGTAAGTTTACCGGCTACCTTACCCTCCGAACCGGAACACGTCATGACATTATGGCGGCAGAAATAGGTAAGGCGGTGGTACCAATCCGGGCGAGTCGCTGCGAAACTCTACCACCTAGTATAATAGAGCTGTTAACTGTTTTTTGGAATGCATGCCCAACATGCATCGCCTCTGAAGCCTTCAAGTCACCAGTAACTGAAGCACTTATATATTATCACCATTTAAAGAATATAGTAGGTACTTACAGGTGATGTCATTTAAGCTAGATTTTGTAGATAAAAGTAATTATAGATAGGTATACAAAAACAAAAAAATATGTAAACTTGGTATTTAATGTTTTTTCAAATATGTTGAGCATGATCTTTTACACGTCGTTGCCTTTTCTTATTTCTAGGGATGAAAATATCAAAAGACTCATTTGCGTTTTTCGCAACTTTCTAGTAAAATACATGTAAATTTGGAATAAAACAAATTTAGGGCTATTTGAAAAATATAAATATACACGTACCTACAATACTTATAAGTAGTAATCATTTTATCCTATTAATATTATAAATGCGAAAGTTTGTATGTATGGATGTTTGTTACTCTTTCACGCAAAAACTACAAAGCCGATTACGATGAAATTTGGTATGTAGGTAGCTGAAGACCCAGAATAACATATAGGCTACTTTTTATCCCGGAGTTCCAACGGGATTGGGACTTACGCGGGTGAAACCGCGGGGCGCAGCTAGTTTTTCATAAATTACAATGAATGAAAAAAAAACAAACAATGAAGACGAATTACTTATTGTTCTTCATATTCATAATAGGACTTTACAAGAGCTCGTTACTCCAAGGATGACTTCGTGGCCTATATTCCACTAAGTTCTGTATAAAAACGACTAGGTAACTAAACGACGTTCAATTAAAAGTTGTTTTTATCTTTAGTTTCAAAGCCCTGATGATGCTGTAAAAAAGTGAAACCGGTTGGTTAGAAAGTATCGAAAGTGTTAAATAAAGTATATTGTGGATAAGTACAAGTGTAAAATACAAAAAAACGTGTGTACACAATGGAATACCACCAAGTGTAGCAAGTCTTCTCTTATAGATTCTAGATCTAATCTCTATAGATTCTCTTAAGAACTCATTTAAAGTTTCAGTTTATTGTAAATACATGTGTTTAAAAAGTATCTTTTCGCTCATATCCCCGAAGAGGTAGAGCGAGGACAACCTGGGCACCCACGACTAGCCGAAGACAGTAAGTCCCACAATGTGATAGGCGGCAAGACTATCGCCGGGCCCATATCCAATCCCGGAAAACGTTATTTTTATTAGAAACCCGGCACGGCTATCAAACCCGGGATCTCAAGAAGTCAAGTCCAACGCCGCACCGCTAGACCACAAAGGCGAGGTGTTTTACTTGTGATTTTGAACCCTACTCATTTCTCTGTTTGGTCTAGGGCCTGTGTGTCCGATAGAGCGTCTATCTTTATGCCTGACAGCTCGTAAGGTGCGAAGTTATGAATGGGTAATTACTCATTACTAACAAGACCATTGGTTGTGAGTGTTGTCGTGCAATTTGCCTACCAACTGACCAGCGACGCTCTTGTAACATCTATGGGCCTTGTTTGTCTCTTACCGTTAGAAAAGACGTATGCGCACGTATGCGTTTTCGCTGTAAAAGATTTTTTTAAAGCTAATTTGCCCCTTTCTCGGGCTGGCTAAGACATTTAGGCCATGCTGCCACATCATCCGTATGAATAAATTCTTTTTATCAGTCATAGGTCATTTTAGGACATAAGTCGTAAGTCATAGTTGTTTTAGTTATTGTTCTGAGGTCATAGCTCATAAGTCATAGTACTGTCAGGGTCTTGAGCAAAGACTACAATACCTCTAGTCTTGAGCATTGACCTCTAATATTCCTGTTTCTATGGTGTTGAGTCCTATTTCTTTTATTATTATGGCTGAGGGCATAGTCTTTACTGAAATCTATAATTTACTTTTATGTTCATGTAATAAAAAGAGCTTAGTTTTTAACCTGAGGAATTCATAGATTCTATAGCTGTTCTATAGAATCCTTCAATTGGGTACCTACCTAAATAAAACTTTATATCTCTTGTTAAAGAGTATTTATATTCTTTGCTTTATATTGTCTAAATTGTCATTTTAATACGAACTTTTTTCCATTGACTTCTAAATGATTTTGTGTGAATTATTGTTAAATTCATTGCAGATTTTTATAGGATACTGTAGAAGGAAGAATAACGGACAAATTTCCTGATGGTAAGAAGTTCATAATGGATGTTATGGTGACTAGGGTTTGATTAAATTTAAGCCGACTCAGCGAACTTCGATCACTTGACACTCATTACTCTGTGCCTATCCTTCAGAGAGATTTGGCGTGAAGATGTTCATACAAGTAAGATGATCTATACGTTTAAATGTTTGTCTGTATCGATGATTTCAATTTACGGGGTCACTTTATACTGAATATTGTTGTCTGTAACTTGCAAACTACATAACTTATGACTAGGAACTACTAATATAAATTAAGTAACTCGGCATTTAAGAAATCCGTTACTTTATCTTTCTGTTCTATAAAAAAACATTTCCCCGTGTTGGTCCGGGCTCCTTTGCAGAATAGATCATCTGCCTTCCTGCCAGGAAGCCCGTAAAAGGCGAGTATAGGCTTACCGTCAGTAACACCGTGACTTCTAACTAGGTAGTAGAGTTTCGCAGCGACTCGCGGATTGGTACCACTGCCTTACCTATTCCTGCCGCCATCACGTGAGTGGTTGTCGTTACCGTGTTCCAGTTCGGAGGATGGGGTAGCCGGTAAACTTACTTTTGTTCGAGGCCTGATATTCCGGCCTCTGGTCTGCAATGCAAAATTACCATTTTTAATGTCTTTAGGCGGTGTGAATTTCTCACCATCAGGAAATCCGTCTGCTTGTTTGCCTTCTAATGTTAAACAAAATAATAATAAAAAACATGATTACATGTGTGAAGTTGCCTGCAACAGATATAATAAATCTTGGGGTGAAGGTGGCCATTATCCAAATAAATCCGGTCAAGGCTAAACACACCCTGTCATGTTAAATGATATCATAATAAACAAAGGAAACAAATCTACTGTCTTGTTAATATATTTTTAGTCAAGGCTTTTAGGGGAATAGGCCTGCTTCTATCGCTTCTGGCAAGCGCGGTAACTGTTTTGGGTTATCTTTCTTTTTTAATGAATAATTTGTTGCTAACCTCGCGGTTTTTACAACTTCACTAGGCTTTGTGGGCCGAGCAGAGTGCTCAGCCCGAGACATCATTATTTAGATGGATTGGACGGTTCCCTACAACGCCAGCAACAAGTCTCCCGGGAGCCCGCACCTTGAAAGAAAAGAAAGAAAGAAAGAAAATATATTTATTTGCGGAATATGTGTGTTAAGGTTGTTACAAAATTATTTAAGCTTTCCAACATATTGTACCACATTGTGGTGTGCAAATATTGAAATATTTTTAAAAACTGATTATTTAGTTATATGTATACACAATGTTTAAATATTCATTTAACAAATAGTTTTATTCTTATTACAATTTGAATTATAACTTACAAACAATTTTAAAATGTTAATAATTTTAACCCTGTCTACCGTAAACTACCACCTTGACTTGGTACTTCGTTGTGGTTACTGGGTGGACTTGATGGAGTAGTAGACAAGATGGAGGACTTGAGGTTAGGCGCCGGGCGCAATAGGTTATCATAGCTTCGTTATTATATGAAAAGTAATGACGCTAAGCCATTGCTCATTACATACCTCATTAGGTATGTTGACTGGAGACTGAAGTCCACAAGCCAAATCCGAAGCGTTCGGAATTACATAATGTACGTTACTCGCGGCTTCTTCCGCAGTTTGGTTGAGATGTAAGCTATTTATTATAGTATCCTATCTTTCAAGTTGAATCAAAGTGCACAGGGTGTGAAAGTTTGATTAAAATCTGTTTAGTAGTTTATGAGTCCACGGACAAACAACGTGACGCATAATTTACATCTATACTTATAATAAATCTATAGAAGAGTGAATTCTGTAAGTTGAAGATATTTAAAAAATTGTAATCGTTACGAAATTAGGCAAGTGGGTACTTAATGTTTCGAGAAAAGTTACATGCTACTTTTTATCCTGTTTACTACAGAAGATCCAGTGGGAGAGACGTAGAAAACAAAATTAGGCTATAAATAATTAACGCGTAGTCAGATTTTCTTCATATTTTCGTTTTGTAATATGAGCTTCACAAATTCTGCCATATTTTTTTAGTCATAAGTTTTTTAGTTTAAAAATTACAAACATATGAAACACTCACCATAAAGTCACCAAGTAACTTGAAATCCTGAATGCTGACATATGTGTGAATATCTTCATTACATGTTCCCCTGCTGGGGAGTTGAGTATCGAGTGCCAAGTAAACGAAGTTGGTCGGGTCGCCCAGTTTATTAAAAGAAAAGATGTACTAGCAGGAGTAAAACTGTAACATCGCGATTTAGGAATAGGCTTTACAAGATTATAGTCGTAAAAGTAAAAGTAACGGGCTTAGCATTCAAAACTCTGGTTGCTGATATATTATCATCGTGTTATCATCGTCTATAAAAATTAAATAATTTAAACAATTAATAATTATTTATCAAAAATAATATCTCTCCTCTGTGGTCTAGCGGTCCGGGTGTTGACTGTACGAGGTCTCGGGTTCGAATCTAGGGTTGGGCAACGGAAAAGAAAATTGGGTTTTTCCAAAAATAAAAAGAAATGTTGGTCGGTATTGGAAATGTGCCCGGTTGTCGATAGGGTTGCTATCTATCACATTGTGAGACTTAGTGTCTTCGGCTAGTCGTGGTGCCCTGGTTGTGCCTCTGCCTACCACTTCGGAGATATGGTCTTGAAGATACTATTTTTTAAATATAAAACTAATACATATTTTTCTTTCATTTCAGATGTTGATATCTTTGTTATCTCTACGGACTTTTTGATTTCCAATCCTTTCTGGTAATTGTGGCGCAATTTTGCGCCACTGATCAGCGTGTGGTGTGTATGGGTTACGTTACTAATGACAACAGTCTTCTCATAAAGCTCTTAATGGTAGCTGATCAAAACAAACCTATCACTCTAAAATTAAACAGCGTGGCGAGAGAGTCGAGCCGATATTCAGCAAGAGATCCAAGGTTAAGAAATCGAGCATTGTAATAAAATAAAGAAGGAAACTTCCAGTATTATTTGTATATAGCTATTTAGTAAAATGGAAGAAGGAAAAGAAATGAATGGCATTGTACTTAGAAATAGAGCTGCACGTGATAGAATCAAGGCAAAAGATGTTGTGCGTGAATCACTCCTTACTGATTCTACTTCTGGAATTGTCAAAGGTGATGATGACACTACAAGTATTGGTAGTACTTCCTTTTCCAGCCCGGAGATTGAAGTTTACAACAGAGATAATTTGATAATATCAGAGAAAGAAAAAGAGGCAGAGGATGAAGAAGATTATGATGGGATTGTAATTGATGGTCGTGGTGTTACTATTCATTATCCAAAAGTGAAAAGTGAAGGAGCTCAAGTAGAAAAAGTTGAAGCTGAAAAACTTATATCTAGTTTAAATGATGATAAGGTATTAATCCCAGACGGTGGATGGGGTTGGGTGGTAGTTTTTTCTTCTTTTGTAATTTCAATGATAGCAGATGGCATAAGTTTTTCGTTTGGGCTTCTATATATTGAATTTTTAGATGAATTTAAGGCAAGTAAATCGACTACAGCTTGGATTGGAAGTCTTTTCATAGCTGTACCATTACTATCTGGCCCAGTTATGAGTGCTTTAGTGGACAGGTATGGATGTCGAAGCATGACCATTTTGGGTGGTCTAATTTCATCCCTTGGTTTCGTACTTGCATCCGTTTCCAATTCACTAGAAATGATGATGATTACTTTTGGTGTAATTGCTGGGCTTGGTTTAGGTCTCGTGTATGTGACTGCAGTTGTATCTATCGCTTATTGGTTTGAGAAAAAGAGAAATTTGGCTACAGGATTAGGAGCTTGTGGGACAGGTGTTGGTACTTTTGTGTATGCTCCAATGACGCAATATTTTATAGAAGAATATGGCTGGAGAGGAACAATTCTTCTTTTAGCTGGTACTCTATTAAATATATGTGTATGTGGATGTGTTATGCGAGATCCCGAGTGGTGGATTTTAGAGCAAAAGCGACAGAAGGAAGATTCTGTAAAAGGCGCGAAATCCAGAAGTCCAAGTACAAATTCTTTAGTCAATCCATACATTTTTGACTACGACGCTCCAACGCGAGGTAAAAGTATGAGGCGTTTGATTACAAAGGGATTATCACCTGAAAAAGTGATTCGAGATGAAGTTGCCAGTATACGACGTCACGAAAATGTTATCTCAATGAGCAGGAAGCACAAAAAACAAATGTGTAAATCTTTGGTAGATCTGAATACAAATGCAGATAATGATTTACAGGTATATTTTTAATTTTGTTTTCTGACTAAAAATCATGTTAAAGTGTACCTGGAGTTAATTAGCCCAATTAAAAAAAAACTTAAGCGTTATCAACTTTTTCATAACCAAATACATAATACTTGAAATAATAGCAATTATAATAAAGGTGTTTATTTTAATTGTGATTGTAATTTTTATTTTTCAGAATTCTGAGGCAATCCTAGAAACATTAGCCGATAATAGCGAATTAAGTGAAAACGAATCTAAAACCACTAAAAACCAATTTTTAAAAATAGATATTAAGGCAAAAATTGAAACACATTCAGAAAATGCGTTAAATATAATGAATTCTAACAAATTTACTCCATTAGAAAGTCCTTATGAAAATAATCAAACAGTTCACCCTGGGTTTGCTAAAATAAGGAAATCGTTATCGGAGGCTAAGGATCTTCCATTGATCAAACAGGATAGCAAAGAGAACAAACGAGATTGGCTAAAGAAGCAGTTGTCGGTAAACCATCATTACTTGCGTGATTTAAAAATGCCTTTAAATTCGATAAGCCACAGAAATGCGATGTTGAACATAAAAAGGTATAAGTTGAAAGCATCTTCCTGTCCAGACATATTTAAAAATTCCATGATCACTGTAAATGAACAGGAGGAGGTAAGGAAATCAACACTGAATATTTTGTGTCTTTTTTATTTCTTTTTGGCATGTGAAATGAGTGGGTCTCGAAAATTTGTCCGTTTGATATATCCAGATCATCCGGGCAAATTTTTGCGGAACGGATTAGGAATGAATTGAGGAGTATGTAGATCCTGTTTCCACAAACCGCTAATCATTGCTAGTATTATTTTCGCACTTAGGTAATTTACTGAATAACTTTAAACATAATATCAAAATTCCACAGCATAATTTTTTTACCTGGCGGCCGTGACTGAGAGATTCCATGGATTGTTTTAAATCGTATCACGTCTACTTTGTACAGCAAGTACCATTTATAGTGTTTTCAAAATAATGTGACTGCTCGCCTCTGTGGTCTAGCGGTCCGGGCATTGGTCTTGACTGCATGAGGTCTCGGGTTCGAATCCAGGGTCGGCCAACAAAAAGAAAATTGGATTTTTCCAATTTTCTAATCTGGGCCGGATTTATACTCAATGCCGCCCCTGGGCACCGGAAAAAAGTCCGCCCTATTACAAGATTTTTTCTTTAGGGGGGAAATACGTGTAGAAAGACGTTTTCACGCACATTTTTTTTTTAATTTTTTATAGATTTTTTATTGACAGATATAAGTAGAGGGATTATTATTTTGATAATATCTTAAAAAGCACTCCATGCTTTTTTACACACAATATATTTTTTTTGTTTACATTATAATTAATTTATATTTATTGAAAATTTTAAAACTATGCTTAATTTAAATTTATTAAAATTTCCTTTATTTTTTTTTAGTTTGATTTTCTCTAAAAAGCGTGTTTTGATTTTTCTTAAACTATTATTTTTTTTACTTTTTAGTTTGGTTTATTTATAAAAGCGCGATTTTTAAGTTTTTTTTAAACTAAAATTTGTTTTATAGAATTAAAATTCTCCTTAGTATTCGAAAAATGAAATTTTCAAAAAATCGTTATTTTGGAATAACTTCTAAATGGCTTCCCGACTAATTCCAAAAACTAATCAGCTCTTAAGTTTAAATTACCACATCGATTGCCACCAATCCAGTCAGAATCGGTTGATTCGTTCAAGAGTTGTTGTGTTTTCACATAACTTCAACTTTTTTTTGGATCATTTTTAACAAAATAAAATAATTATTTTATTAATAATTATTAGAGTCCAAAAAATCACGTCGATCGCCACCAAGAGCGTGGAAATCGGTTGATTTATTCATGAGTCAACGTTGTCGAAAAAAATTCGGAAAAAGTGAATTTTTCAAATTTCCCCAAGATTTTCGGTTCGATCAGTTTGTGTTCAAAAGTTTATCATAGATTTTGGAAAAGTGCGCGTGAAAATCGATTTACTCATTTAGAAATTATTGCAGTTTGAAAATTCAAAAAATACTGTTTTATTAAACTCCTATCAGCATACAAAAGCTATTCCTTTGAGCTCGGAGAGCTCAAAATAACACACAATTTGTATTTTTGAGCTCGAAGAGTTCAGAAACGGCGTAAGTGCAATTTCAAGCGTTAGGGTATGGAATTGGCGGGAAGTTGCAGGGATGGCCTTTAGGGTCAACTGCTTTAAAGATTTTTTTAATTGATTGATTGATTGAAGTTGATGTTTTAAGAAATGCAAAAAACAATTCCGAGTTTTTTTTCAATTTTTCAAAAATAAATACGAATTAAATTTCTTTGACTCCAGAAAATAGAAAAACCGATTATTAATTAAAATCTCCAAGGAATTATTTATTTTCATATAACTATTAATTTTTACTAAAAAAGTGCCAAAATTATAATTCATAAATAATGAATGAATTGAATTTCTTGAATTATCGCTTAAACAAAAAATTATAAATTAATAGAATATATAATTCCCCAATAATTATATTGGGGAATTTCGATAAGACTAAAAAAATTATTACTTTCAAAATTTTACTGGGCACCTGCTCTGACTGCCCCTAGTGTAAATCCACCACTGTTTCTAATAAAAAAAATGTTGGTCGGGATTGGAATTGTGCCCGGTTGGCGATAGGCTTGCCACCTATCACATTATGGGACTTAGTATCTTCGGCTAGTCGTGGGTGCCCTGGTTGAGCCTCTGCCTACCTCTTCGGGGATATGGGCTTGAAGATACTTTTTTTTAAAGACCTTTTACGAAACAGTCTACTTTTTTGTAAGGATGGTATCGCAATAATTGTGAGACCTCTAGGTGGTGTAGCTGGTTGTGGGTGGGAACAGAGATCGCTATCCATAGCTTACCAAGATTTTTTACGTTCTCTTGCATAAAAGAAATACAGATTATAGATAGAATTTTTACACTTAAGAAAATTTTCTTGGGTTTTGTATGTTTTTAAAACTAATTATGTATCTTTTCTGTTCACAGCACTGGTATGATGACTTTGTCAGTTGTCTTGGAGACATGTTTAATGTGTCGCTTTTCAAGATGATCACTTTTGACCTCCTCTGTTTCGGTACTATCATTATCTTCGTGTGGTTCATCGTCCCTTACTTTTACCTTGCCGAGCATATGATCCAGGAGGGTTATACTGAAGACGATGGTGCGTTCGTGCTGAGTTTGATTGGAATTACGAACACTATTGGAATGGTAATTTTTTAAATTGTTTAGTCCATGTTTTTGGTCACGTAGACTCGGCCTTAAACTATTACTGTTTTCAATCATACTTTCTTGATTAATTTCACTTTTATTTAACTTATTTTGATAAAACATAGATTGGATTTTAAATATAACTTAAATTAGTAATATATTACAAACATTTTCCAAGAACTCTATTTTTCTGAAAACAGACAATAATTTAAAATATTGAACTTAGATGCATCTTAGTTTCGTATCCCAATTTCCTTGTTCGGTAATAGGTTTAATGGACATACACAGTTATTTTAGGATGTTATTATATCTAACTTCATAGATTTAGAATGCAAAGAAAAAGAAATCAGATTTACTAATGATGACTGTCGCAAAATACACCATGAAATTGTAGTGTTATATCGATTCCTTGTCGCTGGTTGACTAGCCTGATAAATTAAAAAAATATTAGAAGATAATAATTGCTAACACTGAGACTATTGAAGTGACGTCTTGTATAGTTGAAGATGTACACGCAAAAAAAAATCAAAATCAAAAATCGTTTATTTACTGTAACTGCGTTTACATAGTGCAATTAAGTTACTTTTAGGCAAAAACATGCCTGTGCCAGGAAGCTAGCTCTTCCATACAATTCTCGTTCTTATACTTTAATGTGACTAACCTAATTATTACATCATCTTATACAAGATACGTATAAAACTAGAGTACTCAATCGTGTGTGTGTGTATTTGTGTGTTTGTTTCATCAGACACGCATCAGAATGGTATATGTCTTAAAGAAAGTACACAGACTATGTGTTAACAGACGTATGAAGATTAGTGTAGCAAGTTTTGTGGCGAAGATAGGTATAATAAGGTATTAGTTAATTTGGAGTAATGGCTTGTTCCACTAATGAAGTAGTTTAAAATAAAGTACGGATACCTGCAATGACTCATCCGAATTGGTGCCACTACCTTACAGCTGCAAGAGACCTAGCCGCTTGTGTTCTTATACTTGTCATACAAGTCTCTTATTAATGATTTTCTTAACTCAATAAGAGTAATTAAAACACTATTGCGTAAAGAATAGCCAAATGTATATTTTTTATTTGATTGATATAGCTTGTTATAATGACAATCAATTCAATTGTGAGCAGTGAAGAAGCAATCGAATAGGTGCTGAAAGTAGTGTTATACTTACGGCTGCACTCAGAGAAGTAAATTATCTTTAAATCAGTCTTCAACTCGACATAACTTATAAAAAGTGTTGCGTTAATTATAGATTAAATGTTAATTAACGGCAGCCGTAAAACTTGTTAACTAATTATGGCATAGATTATTATGTCTATTTATTATTGTTTCTAAAATGCTTTTAAACACATTATTTGTTATTAAAAACTAACAAATTTGTTTACTTGAGTTAAGTTATATTTAGTTGATATGCAGGTGATAATTTGACGAAAATTTTGAATTTTGGCTAAGAAGTTGCTGATCAATTACATCTTATTCGTTTGCAGGTCAGCCTTGGTTACATCGGAGACTTTCCCAGCGTCTCCATTGGAAATTTATACGCTGTATGCTTACTATTATGTGGCGCATCTATTGCTGCAATTCCTCCTGCAGCTGCCAATTATTGGATACTTGCCTCCATTTGTGCAGCATTTGGATTGCTTTTTGCAGCATCGTTTACGTTTACACCAAGTTTACTTGTGAAGCTTGTATCATTGGATGATTTTACGTCAGCTTATGGATTGGTGTTGTTGGCTCAAGGCATTGGACATCTTATTGGACCGCCTTTATCAGGTATATCTTCTTTATGCTTAATGTTGCGAAAACGTTCGACTTGAATCTTAGCACTCCATCCGTCGATTCAGTCCGACATCGAATATCTTCAATGTTTATAAGGCGCACGTATTTATTTTTATTTTTATGATATAGTAGAAGGCAAAAAAGCAGACGAATTTCTTGATGGTAAGAAATTCACGCCGCCTAGAGACTCCAAAGGTGGCACTGCTAACCTAAGGCCACATGTTAGGCCTCGAGCAAAATAAGTTTTCCGGTTACCTTATCCTCCAAACCGGAACACATCTAAGCACTAACGTTATCACAGCAAGAATAGGTAGGGCGAGTCGTTACGAAACTCTACCACCTAGTAAGATGTCTCGGTGTTAGTGACGACTGACGATTACGATCTGCCCAGCAGGAAGGCAGATGATCTATTCTGCAAAGGAGCCCGGAACAACACGGTAGAAATTATTATTTTCTGTCGAATCCAATTTTCGTCAGCTAACTTATCAAATCTGTCTGCATTTCAATATTATAGCATTATTTACTTCTAACGTTACAATGTAAAAGATTACCGTAATAGTAATGTTTATTCTAAAAAAGTGAGAATTTGTTTTCTTTCATGTACCTACTACATGTGCTTGATACTTGTATTGAACCTTGAGTATGGCGAAATTTCAAAGCAATATTATTTCGTGTGATTGTTTATCGTGTATTATTTTAAGGTTAACATTTTGTGTTAAAAGTTATACAGATTTTGGACGTCACACTCACAGCTAGTTGTGGTACCTTGGCAAGCTTTCCCTATAAATGCTAAATGTATTGATAATGTATGGATTTGTTTCAGGATTGATCTACGACGTAACATTGTCTTGGGAGCTGTCTTTCTACTTGGCTGGCGGGTGGATTTTTCTGGCGGGAATACTGATAGCATTCATACACCCTGCCAAGGCGTATGTACAAAAGCGAAATGCTGCCAGTGAATGTGAGGAAAGTATGGCGTAAATGAAGTTTAAGGAAGTTCATTACGGCCTCTATAAGTGGATCAAGCAATCCTGTTATTATGCTTTTGCTAAATTTTAACTTACCCATATAGTTAATCAAATATTTGAGAATTCCTAGATCTCAGAAAATGCAAAAAATATTGCATTTAATTAATACTTTCTAAAATGAACATTTAGCTACTCATCGATTTCCTTTGGCAAGATTTTCTTTTAACCAATTTATGGTTTATCGTGGTTATTAAGAATGTAGTTGCCCGGTTGGCGATAGGCTTGCCACCTATCCCATTGTGGGACTTAGTGTCTTTGGCTAGTCGTGGGTGCCTTGGTTGTGCCTCTGCCTACCTCTTCGGGGATATGGGCGTGAAGATACTTACTTACTTACTTTTTTTAAGAATCACATGTAACCTTTCTCTGAATTTATTATTTCGGCTCACCGATTTTACTATCGTATCGATTTATATTAACAGCTAATAACAGTAACAGTATCTAGTTGTATGAACAAAATTGAAGTACGGTTTTCTATTAGCAAAATTGGTCTATCCGTTCAGTCGTAATGCTGTAACCACGCGAAACAAAGATTTATAATTTTAGAGTAATAACAAATGATATTTGACAGTCATAACCATGTTGTTCAATAAATTTATACATACATACATATCTTCACGACAAGTCCCTTACGGGGTAGGCAGAGAGTATCGAGTGCCAGACCTCACGATCCTGACAAATTTCTCTTGCTTCCTTCACATTCATTACCCTTTTCATACAAACACGCCGGTTTCGGAGACTCTTGACACCACGCTCGGATAATATCCGATTGATCTGATCGTAAAATGTCAGCCTTGATCTCCCCGGGTACCTACATCCATCCACATTCGCATTGTATATTTGCTTTGTCAATCTTTCATCTCTCATTCTTTCTACATGACCGAACCAGCGGAGCATGATCTTTCGCATTTTAACACCAACACTTTCTTTCAATTCCACTCTTTCTCGGATCTCACTGTTACGAATGCGGTCAGCGAGCGTTACACCACAGATTTTCCGTAGTGCTCTCATTTTGACCGCATTTATCCTACTTTCATGATCTTTCTGACATACCTAACTCTCGCTTCCATACAATAACGTTGGGATAAGCACAGAATTATGCAAACCGAATCTAGCTTTTTGACTCAAAACCTCGCTTTGGAATAGCTTACCCAACGCTCCATTCACACTATTCCCTGCACTCACTCTCCTCTCTACATCCGCGGTGTACCTTCCATCCCTGCTAAAAGCACAACCAAGATATACAATTTCATTCACTTGTTCCAGCACTGCATCATCAACCAAAACTCTTACATCCGTTCTGGCTACGTCTCTTTCAAACACCATTATTTTGGTTATCGCATCCAAATGTAAGCCCCTTTCTTTACAATCTTCTTCCATAACTGTGACCAGTGTTTGCAGTTTAAATTTATTCTGGTGTCTATTCAAGTATTTCAATGAATTAGAACCGTCGACTAATATCTGTAACACAACTTGTTTAGGGTAAGATTCTATTTATGTAATTTGTCCAGGGATACGTATTTATAATATACTAGCTGCGCCCCGCGGTTTCACCCGCGTAAGTCCCAATCCCGCGGGAACTCCGGGATAAAAGTAGCCTATATGTTATTTTGGGTCTTCAGCTACCAAATTTCATCGTAATCGGCTTTGTAGTTTTTGCGTGAAAGAGTAACAAACATCCATACATCCATACATCCATACATACAAACTTTCGCATTTATAATATTAAT
>NJDD01000888.1:43108-55248 GCA_002245505.1 Calephelis nemesis
ACTCAAAACCTTGCTTTGGAATAGCTTACCCAACGCTCCATTCACACTGTTCCCTGCACTCACTCTTCTCTCTACATCCGCGACGTACCTTCCATCCCTGCTAAAAGCACAACCAAGATATACAATTTCATTCACTTGTTCCAGCACTACATCATCAACCAAAACTCTTACATCCGTTCTGGCTACATCTCTTTCAAACACCATTATTTTGGTTTTCATCGCATCCAAATGTAAGCCCCTTTCTTTACAATCTCCTTCCATAACTGTGACCAGTGTTTGCTGTTTAAATTTATTCTGGTGTCTATTCAAGTATTTCAATGCATTAGAACCGTCGACTAATATCTGTAACACAACTTGTTTAGGATAGGATTCTATTTATGTAATTTGTCCAGGGATACGTATTTATAATATACTAGTGGTCGCCCAGTGGTCGAAATTTGACCATTTTAATAAATTTTAATTTTTCAAAATAAATGTTAAAACATTATTAAGGTTCTATTGTCAATTATATTTTTGATGTAAATGCCATCCTCATTTATCAAGAACAACTACTTTGTTTCCAAACATTTTAAACATAGTTTGGGCGCCATCTGTGATCTTTTATCGATATCAATATGTTTGTTTGTGTGTGACAAATGCATGGTAGTGTATGTAATGTTGCATTTTTGATTTAATGCTTTTTTATAAGTATTATTATAAGCACAATAGCGTCCTGCACTTCTCCTACACATAAACTGTAAAGTGTACCAAATTTCATACTCCTCCGCCCGCGCGATTTTCGTAAAAAGGGGTCCAAGTTTTTGCTACACGTATTGATATTACGATAACCATCAAATCTGGCCAAGTGCTGTGCCAAGAGAAAATTATACCACATCAATGTTTATCATTTGAATAAATAAAATACAAAAAAAAAATTTAAAATGAAAAAAAAAAACTTCTGAGCAGAATTGCCTGTTTTGGCTTGAGGAGTATAAGACAAAAATAGTGAAATAAATGTTTGTTGTAGGTAGTTAGGCAAATACAAATTCTACCTACATGTTAAAATGTGTAACTTAGAAATGCTTGCAATTCACCCCTTTTTAAGTTAATTTTATGGTTGTACAGTGTCTTTCCTTTTTTGTCAGTCTTTCTTTTGGTTTGCCAGAATCCTATAAGTTTCATAGATAGTACTTAAGTTAAATGGTTGAAACTAAGAAACTCAATTCTTGGAGTCTATTCTCAAGTCAGTTTGTATTTAGAATGATATTAATGCCTTATTCTACAGTTACCTGGAATGGAGTTTATATTTTTATTTTTTTAGCCACTGAACATGGAAATGAAACTGTTCTTCCTTAGCCGACATCAAAATCATTGTTAGTAAAAAAACCTTTGATAATTGACACAGAGTTCCAAAAACACGGGGTTCTCGTTTCGCAACTACGGAATAATATATTGCAAGAAATATGGAAACACTTTTGTGGTTCTCTGTTCTCCGACTAACGTTTCTCCGGTTGATGATTCGCCGACAGAAGGTTTCGTTTATAAGTTTTTCATCGACCCTACCTTTCTCCTACTAACGTTTCGCAACAGAACGATTCTTTTAAGAGAGATTCGACGACAGGACTTTTCCTCTGCGAATGTTTCACCGACAAAACGGTTCTACCTCGGGCAAATCGTCGACAGAACTTTTCGCTAAACTCGAATTCGTCGACACGTTAGTAGGAAAAAGGTGGCGTAGATGATGATAGATAAAAAACTTATAAACGAAACATTCTGTAGGCGAATCATCCAGCGGAGAAACGTTTGTAGGAGAAACGTTTCAGAATCAATACGTGCGTTTAGATCCGATATTAATCAAATAATAAGTAAAAATGGAACGCGTGTGTTTGATTTTATGAGATTATTGAAAATACTTACTAGATATATAATTATCTGAAAGCATCTATGTGGCAATATTTCTGCGTTTTGATCAAGCGGAGTTCCAGAGACTGGAACTTTTAATTTCTCTATCCTTTTGGCAACAGATCAACTTTATTGATATTTATAGTTATTCCTCCGACTCCGTTCTGTGAGGTGATTCATCGGCCTGTACAGCTATCATAATAAAAAAATATGAAAGATATTTATGAATTCAGCTGTGGTTTCATCTTTGGTACCTCAACGGTTATGGTACCCCAATGGTATCTTTACCTATTCTGGTAGCGTTAACATTGTTTATGTGAAATATCAGCGAACATAAAATAAAATAAGAGACAACCGAGACCTATAGTCACCATAGACGATACAGGCGCGTCGTTGACATACGGCTGGGTTGTAAGGCCAGTTGAGCAAGTCTACCAGCTACCTTACCCTCCAAGCCGAAATATAATTGTCATTATGGCGGCAGGAATAGGATCACTACCCGGCTAAGCTGCTGCACAGCATTCTATCACCAGCGTTCTTGGTGGTGTGTTATGCCACCAGCGTTCTTGTTATAAACCTATGTTTCAACCTTTGAAGCCGCCAGAAAGGCAGATGGTCTATTTTGTTAAGGAGCCCGGACCAATTGTCGTCCTCCAAAATCGTTAAAAACAGTTATAGAGACTGATAATTTTGTCAGCAAACTAATTATTGATAGTCCTAAAATTATTAATATGCAGTAACCTCTAAAAACCTCGCACCGAAATCGAGACATCTCTGTTCAAAAGTTATGAGGTCACAGACAGACAAACTTATAAGTCTTATAAAACCCCTTTTTTACTTCGGAAGTTAAAAATTATTTTAAACATAAAGGAACACAAATAGAGGTATTCTGATTAATAAGACCTTTCTCTTATTATTCAGAAAAAGCATGTGGTGGGTCAAAAATGAAGTTACAAATACGAGTATTTTTAATCTGTGTTAACCTTCGCTATTTAAAATTATTAGTATAAATATACAAATATTCAAATTAAACATGTAATTAATTTATGTAAAATACAATATTTGGTAATAAGTATTATTTGATAATATTTAACCGTAGTTTATTGTTAATCTCTACACTTACACTTACTATATTAAACTGTTATTCAATATTTAAATGCTGTTTTTCTTTTACCCAATCTTCAGCATTATTTATTTTAGACTATGATTAATTTGGTAATGGACAAAATGGACTGCATTTTCTAATGTGAAACGACAGGGAATAGGCAAACGGCTCTCCTGATTACTACCAGATACAACCATGGCCTATAGACACCATACTTATTGCATGGAAAATCTGTGGTGTTACGCTCGCTGACCGCATTCGTAACAATGAGGTCTGAGAAAGAGCGGGATTAAAAGAAAATCCTCCTCCTCGCGTCGTTATCCTCATTACTGAGGGTCGTGAATCCCTAGTTGAGGGATGATCTTGCTCCGAAAAGTTGCACGCCACTCATTTCTCTCCTTGGCCGAATGGAGGGCAACGTGTAAGTTGGTCTCCAAGGTTGTTCGGATCTGATCAGTCCACCTAATTGGACTACGTCCTCTTGGTCTCCTACCGTCAACCTTTCCGGTGACCATATATATTAAAAGAAAACGTTGGTGTTAAAATGAGAAAGGGCGTGCTCCGCTGGTTCAGACATGTAAAAAGAATAACAGATGAAAGATTGATAAATCAGATATCAAATGCGAACATGAAATGATGTACATGTACCTGGGGAAACCTAGGTTGATATGCCACGATCAAGCCGCTCGGATGTTATCCGAAGGTGTTTTTTTATAATATTGGAAGGCAAACAAGCAGACGGATTTCCTGGTGGTAAGAAGTTCACGCCGCCTAGAGACACCAACGGTGGTAATGGTGCGTTGGCAACCAGAGGCCGGGATGTTAGACCTCGAGCAAAAGTATGTTTACCCGCTACATTACCCTCCCAACCGGCACACGTCATGACGTTATGGCGGCAGGAATAAGTAAGGCGGTGGTACCGATCCGGGTGAGTCGCTGCGAAACTTTACTACCTAGTCAGATGTCACGGTGTTAGTGACATACTCGATTTCAATTTCCAATATTGCATGAATCGAATTTCAAGAGTAACCCTACTGGTTTTTTTTAATGAACTCCCGGTTAATTACTCCTTAAAATATAAATAAATAAGTTTATTTTAGATAATTATTATTCAATATGTTAGTTTTTTTTGTTAACACTTAATGACTGAAAAAGATTTCTTTAAATTAATATAGTGTCTGACTAAAAGAGAGTCCCTGAATTCGGCAGTCACTTAGGACATCGTTCTGGCTACTGCGAACTCTACAATCGCTAAAACCTATCGAAACTATTTTTTATATGTAACTAGCTGTTCCCGCGAACTTCGTTCCACCCATTCAGTTTGTATGGGAAAAATTAAAATGTTGTTTTTCCCAGTTTCCTCACAATTGAGCAGAATAAAAAGTATCCTATGTCCTTCTCCCGGTTCTAAGCTACCTCCCCACCAATTTGCAGCCTAATCGGTTCAGCCGTTCTTGAGTTATAAATAGTGTAACTAACACCACTTTCTTTTATATATATAGATTTACAGAAAAATAAGAAGACGCAACTCTTAGAAGTAAGAAACCCGTCGCCAAAATACCAAAGATAATAGTAACGCGTTACCTACCTGAATGTTAGAATATTAAAATAAACAAAATTGTTAAGTAATCAACAGTATTTGATTACTTAATAATTTCATTTTTTTTCAATTAATCATTACATATTTTCGATCATTTTAACGCTAAACTTACAAGGTTTACTCTTTCGTAAGAATTTTGTCCTGAAAATAACAAATAACAACAAAAAATTAAAAGCGAAATAATTGTTCCATTCGTTCACGCATGGTGTGATAAAAACTAAAAAACTATTTCCTCTGAACATAGCATCACGCACGTACGGATAACCTGGCATGAGATGATTATCCTTACAATTATATCGTAAAACCCATCATAACAATAAACAATAGAGTACCTACTCGTTAATTCAATAGGTAGATTGTATACAAACATATACTCTGGCACAAACAACTATAGCATTTTCATATTTTTAAATGAAGAAACACTTGTACTGTTTTACGTATCACTTATATTTTATTATTTTATAAATAGCCTACCGGTTTCGCTTTTTATATTAATAAATAGCCTACCGGTTTCGCTTTTTACAGCATCATCAGGGCTAGAACTTCAATTACTAGTAATTAAATTACTAGTAATTGAAGTTCTAGCCCTGAAATTACTAATTAATTAATTACTAGTAATTGAAGTTCTAGCCCTGATGATGCTGTAAAAAGCGAAACCGGTAGGCTATTTATAAAATAATAAAATATAAGTGATACGTAAAACAGTACAAGTGTTTCTTCATTTAAAAATATGAATATTTGGAAGTTTTACCAAGCGCCGACGATGGAAAATATCAAATATAGCATTTTCTATTGCTAAGCAAACCATCGTGAACCTTGGAATAAGAGCTCTGCTATGATAACACTAGGTAAGCTCGTCACAGTAAACGTGTCTCCCGAACGGGGAGCAGCGGGCTCCACTCCGCCCCTCAGCTTGAGCGCCGACCAAATAATGCATCTTCCGGAAGACCCACAAATCGAGCCTCGGATCATAATTGAATTAAGAATTACGATTCTTCAGATTCCCTATGTCATCATAGGGATCTATGATAGGGAGAAAGTATTACGAGTGGTGACGAAGGTGAAGTGGTTGCTTCGGTTTATATAGTCACAACAGCTATGTGCGAACTAATAGAAATAAATTGACATTTATTAGCTTTTTGCACTTCTCCTACACATAAACTATAAGTGTGCCAAATTTTATGCTCCTGCGTCCGCGCAATTTTCGTAAAAAGGCGTCCAAAGTATTGGCATCATGTATTAATCTATACATAGTATAAAGCAAAGTCGCTTTCCGCGTCTGTCTGTATGTATGTATGCTTATATTTTTAAAACTACGCAACAGATTTTGATGCGGGTTTTTTCAATAGGTAGAGTGATTCAAGAGGAAGGTTTATATGTATAATAACATGCCTCATACATTAGAGAATCACTGAAAATTTCAAGATTTCTAATGTGAAGTCGTAAATAAACGTATTTTTTTGCGCTTGCATTGCAAACGCTGGCTTACCTCTACGAGATAGATCAAAATAATTTTCTAAGTATTGTTTACCCTACAAAGGTCTACAAAAAAGTTCCCGATGGTATATGTTTATCTCTTAGGGATAACTTACAATAACCAATTTTCATCCTTTACTTTTTACGAAAAATAATGGCTCATTTACGAAGCGATTTAAAGCAATACAACATCAATCCTTATCTAATTAATTATCTTAAATAAGTTTTACATTTAATATAGAACAATATAGTCCTTTACAGTATGTAAGTTAAACGAATAGTTTCGGAGATATTACAGGTTTAAAATATAGGGACATCGCGGTTGCGGCGGTACCGGCTGGCCGCGGTGCGTGCGCGACGAAGCACGCGCCCTTTTTCACAGGATTGTAATTTACAGCGATCGCACGCATTTATCGGATCTCCATAGCGAGGAAAATAACAATCTTAATAAAAACGTGCTTTTCAGCGCGACATTTTTTATCTAAAATGTATTTACGTTCGTAATTTAATAATCCACACTAATATTATAAAGTTTGTATGGGAAAGTAACTATGTCTGTCTGTCTGGAACCTTTTCACGCCTAAACCACCCAACCGATTTTGCTGAAATTTGGTTTGTAGATAGTTAGCATTCATGAAGGACATAGGCATATTATTTTTTGGAAATTCAACCACTAAATGGGTTAAAAGGGGTGGCAAAGTATGTATGAGAAAAATATTTTTATTGCACATTTTTGCATGAAACTTTGAATTAATGCTTTTTAGTACAAATGATAAAACACGTATATCAGGATTTTTCGAAATTCACCCCTATTTGGGGTTAAAGGGGGTATCTAAGTTTCTATGGGAAATTTAATTCTATTGAAATATTTTGCGTGACACCGAAATAATGCTCTGCAATACAAATTATGAGATACATATCTAAGCGTTTTTTGAAAATCAACCCCTGTGAGGGTGAACGGGGGTGGCACAATTTGCTTTGGAAAAATATTTAACAGTAATTTTTACCATAAGTCCATAACAATAAACCACGTACATCAGTTTATCATTAAAGAAAAACACACAAAGAAATTATGATATACATAGTAGAAAATTGGTTAAAAATAATATAATATAAATGCGAATAATATAAACTAATAATATAAATGCGAAAGTAACTCTGTCTGTCTGTCTGTTACGCTTTCACGCTTAAACCAGTAAACCTCTTTGCGTAAAGTAAAAAAAACCTTTAAAAGTAAACAGTAAATTTTTATTTGTTTTTTTTTGTTGCCCGGACCGAAAATAGAACCCAAGATCTCAAGAAGTAATTTCGAAGACGGACGGTTAGACCTCAGAGACGATACGTATATTTCTAAAATTTAAAAAAAAATCTGTGAGAGGTTTCCATAACTTGCTATACAGTTTAATTTTACAGGATTTGCCGAAGTGCAGATAAAACTGTAAACACAATAACGTATTCCTACTATTTATCTGAGGTGAAATTTGTAAAGAGAAAGTGTATGTTCAGTTTTTACGGCAAAATTGCTGAATCGATTTTAATACTTACAAAAAAATAGATGAAACTTTGGATAGTGATATAGGCTACATTTTATCTTAAAATTTTAACGAGCAGTGTTAGAGAGCTAAATATCAAATTAGTAGACTAGGCGGGCGAAGCCGCGGGTAACAGCTAGTATAAGATAAATAGAGATTTTATGTCATGAATAAAAGAGAAATTTGCCGATTTGGTAATAATGGTAATTATGTATAGTATAACAATAAATATTACATTAATATATTCGTCGTACACTATATATGTCCAACAAGTACAAAATCCTTGACATGCCTAAAGTTTAATATAATATATTCTTTTGTATCTGGCCGTAAATAATTGACAAAGAGCAGTTTAGTTATCGAAATGAAGTGGTAACGAGTGTGCAGTATTCCAAGTTATAGTATATTTCAAGGTTTTTGCAAAACAGTTTTCCTCTATAAACCCCATTTTTACTTAGTTTAAAATGAATTTAAAATATTTATCTCGTTGGGTGACCAAGTGGTGGACTGCCTGCTTTATGCAGATGATGCTGTACTTTTGGGCTCTACAACATCTGAGCTACAAACACTGGTCACAGTTATGGAAGAAGATTGTAAAGAAAGGGGCTTACATTTGAATGCGATGAAAACCAAAATAATGGTATTTGAAAGAGATGTAGCCAGAACGGATGTAAGAGTTTTGGTTGATGATGTAGTGCTTGAACAAGTGAATGAAATTGTATATCTTGGTTGCGCTTTTAGCAGGGATGGAAGGTACACCGCGGATGTAGAGAGGAGAGTGAGCGCAGGGAATAGTGTGAATGGAGCTTTGGGTAAGCTATTCCAAAGCGAGGTTTTAAGTCAAAAAGCTAGACTCGCTTTGCATAATTCTGTGCTTATCCCAACGTTATTGTATGGAAGCGAGAGTTGGGTATGTCAGAAAGCTCATGAAAGTAGGATAAATGCGGTCGAAATGAGAGCACTACAGAAAATCTGTGGTGTAACACTCGCTGACCGCATTCGTAACAGTGAGATCCGAGAAAGAGTGGGATTGAAAGAAAGTGTTGGTGTTAAAATGCAAAAGGGCATGCTCCGCTGGTTCGGTCATGTAGAAAGAATGACTGATGAAAGATTGACAAAGCACATATACAATGCGAATGTGGATGGATGTAGGTACCCGGGGAGACCAAGGCTGACATTTCACGATCAGATCAATCGGATATTATCCAAGGGTAATGTCAAGAGTCTCCAAAACCGGAGTGTTTGTATAAAAAGGGTAATGAATGTGAAGGAAGCAAGAGAAATTTGTCAGGATCGTGAGGTCTGGCACTCGATACTCTCTGCCTACCCCGTAAGGGACTTGGTGTGAAGATATGCATGTATGTATGTATGTTATCTCGTTATATTAAGTTCCTTGTATACTAACTTATTTATAAATGTAGGCTAAAGTACTCCAAGGTCCAACCTAGTATTAAAGTCGTTATTACACTGTGAAACAGACTATAGGAGCACTCTAGTCTATGTTTAACAATAAGTTAATCAAAAAATTAATTAATAAAAACAAATAACGTTTGACAAAGTACACAAATTCAATTTACCCCAAAGTAAGCAAGTTAAATGCTTATACCACAATCAAAATCAACGATTCTAATAAAATATTTTAATAATAATAATAATAATTGTTTATTTGCCAAAAATGTGGTACTTACAGTAAGTTGTTTACATATTTCCATGGTCCTGCACATTTTGTCATAGTATGACATGCAAATTTATAGTGGCAATTAGCAAATTACACGCATTTAATATGATTATTTAACTAAAAACTATAAAACTGATTCAATTGTGTGTGTCAACAGATATTTATATTTGTTAATTATTCTATTATTGTAGGTAGTTTACAAATAACCATAAATTTATTTGGTTAATTATAATATTTTTAAACATTTTTTTAAACATAATTTATTTGGTTATTATTAATAATTTGCCAGTATTGTATTCAAGAATACCTAAAATGACTTGTCCGAAACCAATTTCTATTAAGTACTTACTGCATAAATCGAGATAAGAGTGAGAGGTCAGGTATGTAGGCTTACAGCCAATATTAACTTCATGCAAATTGAATAATGTCTTTGCATATGTCATTTTGGTTACTCTTGAACAGAGTACTAGCGGATTATTAATAGGTAGGTATTTAGTTTAATTAATTCGATAAAATAGTTTATTGTTTATTATTAACTCAGTGTTAATAATTTGCTAGTACTGTGTTCAAGAGTTCCTTAAATGAAATATCCAATCTCCAATTTGAATGAAATAGAAATTAAAGTCGGGCCAAATAAAAAAATGTGTGCGTGTACAGTACGATTCACGAAAGTTGACCACAAATGGCGGCCGTCTGCGCATGTACACTCACTCAGTCTTGACGCATTGCGTCCCCCCCGCACACCGCACCTCCAAAGGGACCTAAAATATGACTTCTGCGCAGTGGTCAACTCTCGTGAATCGTACTGTACTAGCGTACACTCGTAAGAAGTGAAGAAGTGACTTCTTTATGACGTTATTTTTCAAAAAAATATTTAGGTACTAAATGCAACTTTACAGAAATTGATTAAATAAAGTTTATTGCCAATCCCTACTCCGCTGGAGAAAGTATACTTCGAATCACGCGTGGTAGGGATAAGAACAAAGATGACGCGTAACGGAAAAATGTGACGCGTAACGCAAAAATGTTACACTAAAATTTTTTCCGACCCAGATAAAGAAGTTTCACTTCAAAAATAATGTTGCCTCTAATGTTTGTACAGAAATGATCTCAATGTATCTAATTGATAAAATAGTGTTTTTACCTTTTATGGAAGACAATCAAGCATGGTAAGAAATAGACGCCATCTATATATACACCAAACCTGTTAATCGCGTTGCCAACCTTAAGATGGAGTTTTAAGACTCGCGTATAATAACAATACGAAACTTATTCATTGTCGCATTTTTCTATCATAAAAAGTGCATGCTGTGATCTATAGCCTTGATTGCAACGATTTCCGTGTTTTATGTAATTAGCGACAGTTACATTACGTCAACGCAAAATAAAAAAAAATAACTTTATTGTACAAATGTAAATTTCCATTTGTTATCTGAGATTTACAAGTTACTGCCTCCATGTAAACATCTTAATCAGTATTGATAAGAGCACTCATTAAGAAGATTTCTTCAAGAGTAGACGTTCATTTCGCGTGAGATTACAGTGTACCATCTTTACTTGTTTTAACAAACATGGCGTCTATATACAGAGTGCTATAAAATATTTTAACTTTTTATTGTGACTTAGTTTTGGAACATTTAATATAGCACGGAAAATTTATTTTACTATTAGTATTTCTTAGTTTATAATGAGAAACATGTTTGCTATGTTTAAAACAATATTGCAATATTTGTTCTTTAAAAAAAATAACCCGGTTAAGACCATTATTTGACATTTATTTTATTATGCCTCTTTACTTATGGAAATAGTTACTTTTTGTGTTACAAAAAGATTAACGTACTTTTCTTTTTTAGTGTTATATTATTTATAGTTTTATCTAGTTATTTTGTAGTTTTAATATAACATTATGTTAAAACAACTTGTACATGCAACTTTTGACTATCAATTGTTTTTTTTATCATTTTCTAAGACGCCATGTTTTTTAGAGCAAGTAAAGAAGAATATTGATATTATAGTGTTCAAAAATGCGGTGTTATTACGTGAGGCGCGGCCATCGTCCCGCCTCTTAAACTAATTACGGAACGCGAACAGACTTGAGCTTGCTGCTCCATAGCGCGTACGTATCTGTCGTATTTGTGTCGTGATCAGCTGATTCGAGCTCGACAACGTCCTTCTCAAGGTATGTACAGTAGTACCACATGTAGTAGTACTTAAATTATGCGCTTCGGCTATATTCGTCAAGCTTCGGAAATCCGAATGTATTTTGAAGATGTATAGAGTTGTAATTACACATAATTAATCATTTCGCTTAAATTTAGCGTAAAAGTAAAAGTGTAAAAAGAGTAAAATGTGCAAAATCGAAGCGCGAAATTTAAATAGTAGTAATATTTGAAACTGCAGTCTTTGTTTTTACGTATGTTGATAATCTTTGACAGAATGCTTAGATGTCTTACTTTATGACTTAAATCTTGTTTCTTATTAATTTGTAATACAATGTAAGGTTACGATATTCTGAAATGTTTTGTAAAATATTATTAGGTGTTTGCACCTTTTCTTAAACCGGTGTCTTATCTGGTGATTTTGAATAATTAACATACTTAAACGTGATATACTTTTATCGCATTGATAGTTTAATTATGACAATGTAAACAAATAATGTAAAGGTTCTGCTTTACATGTTTTAAATTTTTTTGGAACAGCCTGTAGCATCTTTATCAGCACAGATGATACAGTTTGTCTGTACGTTTACATAAAAGTAGTTGTTGTAAGGTTTAACATTACCTATTATCAACAAGAACTAAATATATACCTGGGATTTTGTGCTTGTGTCCAGGATATCTTAAATTAAAACAGGTTTCTGCTTTTAGG
>NJDD01000888.1:55632-75142 GCA_002245505.1 Calephelis nemesis
GCATTGCTAGTTTAATGTAAACAAATAATGTAAAGGTTCTGCTTTACACGTTTTAAATTTTTTTGGAACAGCCTGTAGCATCTTTATCAGCACAGATGATACAGTTTGTCTGTACGTTTACATAAAAGTAGTTGTTGAAAGTTTAACATTACCTATTATCAACAAGAACTAAATATATACCTGGGATTTTGTGCTTGTGTCCAGGATATCTTAAATTAAAACAGGTTTCTGCTTATAGGACGATTTATTTTGTCTATTAGTAGATGCATTTTTATATTTTAAGAGCAGCATTACACAGTATTCTGTTAAATCTTGTTCCATACTTGGGTTGCCTGGAAGAGATCGCTGATTTGGCGATAAGGCCGCCTTTGTGCATCTTATAATTTAAGTTTTATTTGATGTATTTGTAATTTATCTGTATTTGGTGCACAATAAAGAGTTATTGTATTGTATTGTATCTTTGACATGTAGAGTGCTGTCATACTCGAAGATACCCAGAAAACAAGTGCCTGTAGGAGTTCACATAAACACTTTAGTAGGTAAAAGAGATCACAAAAACTTGTTAAACTTTTCTTACTAAAGGCTCAAAAGTATCTCTAGAATTACATTAAGGTGTAATATATACCTAATCCTGAACTTTTTCTCCGATGTTATTCTTCGATCGCCATACAATAGGTATTGGTTGCAGTACACATTGATTGAACACTTTAGACTAAAACAAGGCCTGTACTAATTAGGTAAATATGTTTGGCCAACGTTTTAGTCGAATCTTCTACATATATAAAACTCAAAGGTGACTAACTGACTGACTGACATAGTAATCGGGATCGGGATGAAATTTGGCATGCAGGTAGATGTTATGACGTAGGCATCCGCTGAGAAAGGATTTTAATAAATTCTACCCCCAGCAAGGAAATAAAATAGGGGATGAAAATTTGTATAAATCAGAGAGCAAACTAGGAAAAACAACATTTTAATTTTTCAAATACAAATCGAACTAGAGGAACGAAGTTCGCTGGAAAAGTTAGTATGTAAATATGGATAAAGGGTAATTCTAACTAAATTTGCATGAGAGAGAAAGAGATTAAATATTATATGGTCAATAATGTACCTAGTAATTATACGTCGATAATCGAACCCGGGCCTCGTGGTTGTACGGTGTTTAGGCGTGTTTGCTAGCCCCTCGAACAACGAGGTGGTCGAAAAAGGGTGCTATAGTCAAAATTAAGTGAAAAAAATTTAAGCCATTTGCATATTCAAATTTATTAGAAACCCTACACTCCAAAAAGAAACACCACTGTGACGTGCAATAACGGTATGGTGACGGGAAAAAAATAGAAATATATCAATCAGACTAGGTATTTCACGGCTTCACTATCGGGTCTGCTGATTAAAATAGGTCATCTACCTCTTTAATAAGTAGTTCGTAGAGACGAACACAAGTTAAATCGGCCAATACCAATAAGACCGCTGGTAGTAGACTACTGTGCAGCAACTTGCCCGGGGAGGGGTCAGCCTTACCTATTCCTGCCGGCATAATGACTTTGTGATGTTCCGGTCCGAAGGGAAAGCAATGTTGCAAGTCTACTGGCTCCAGTAGCAGTGACCTATATTATTATCAGTGGACTAATCTAGTCCACTAGTGAGCGATGGGATCCTCACCTCTCTACGTCATCTTATTTCATTATTTTTCAGAAACAAGTTTACCTTACTGGAATTGACCTGAATTTAAAGCTATAACCTTCGCCTTAACTTAAATACAAGGTCGCGGGTTCATTTCCTGTGAGCTAAAATATTTTTTGTTACTTTTTTATGATATAAGAAAGTGAACAATCATTCCAATCTTATAATCTATTAATTAATTAACTTTAACCATACCAACCTATAATCTACAAAAGAATAAGGAAATTATAGATGTTACTGGTGCTGCATTATCTTAGGGCCATGATTTATTTTATTGAGTTACTAGTAGCTTGTCCCAGCTTCGCAAGGGTGGACAAACTTATATGTTATTATTCATGTAAAACATCCCCTTCAATCAACGATTATAATATATATATAAATACGTAAATAGATACAAGAATAAATTTATTATATACCTAGACCCGGAAATGTAGATGTCTACATGTTCATATACAAATGCCTGGCCCCGTCGGGAAACGAGTCTAAACCACGCGGTTAGTCGGTGGAGTTAGGAGTTTTCGCTAGCCCCTCGAACAACAAGGTGGTCGGAAAAGGGTGCTGTAGTCAAATTAAAGTAAAAAAAAATACTTGTGGCCCTCGGAGACTGCCGCAGTAAAGCTATTTCATAAGCAGGCATGAGTCACCAGAATACAAGGTCACCAGTTCATGTCCTGTCCTATAACTTATAAACGACTAGCTGCACCCCACGGTTTCACCCGCGTAAGTCCCAATCCCGCGGGAACTCCGGGATAAAAAGTAGCCTATATGTTATTCTGGGTCTTCAGCTACCTACATACCAAATTTCATCGTAATCGGCTTTGTAGTTTTTGCGTGAAAGAGTAACAAACATCCATACATCCATACATACAAACTTTCGCATTTATAATATTAATAGGACTAAAGAAATCACAGATGTTATTGTAGGTGCACTATCTTAGGGCCTTGATTTATTTTATTGAATTACTAGCAGCCCGTCCTAGTTTCGCAAGGATGGCCAAACTTCTATGTTATTATTCATAAAAACCTTTTCTTCAATCACTCTATCTTTAAAAATATAGCGCATCAACATGTGTTTCGTAGTTTTAAATATTATCATATATAGGGACCGACAACGGAAAGCGACTTTGTTTTATACTATTTTGTGATTATTGGTTTTACTTTGGGGAAATATATTGTAACAGATGTAGAGTTAACCTTTAAGTGAACCTCTGTGGTCTAGCGGTTTGGCTTCTTGAGGTCCCAGGCTCGGTTCGAGTCGGGCAACAAGTAAAATAGAAAATGTACACATTTCAATTTTTAATAAAAATAACGTTGTCCGGGATTGGATATGTACCCGGTTGGCGATAGGCTTATCACCTATCGCATTGTGGGACTTAGTTATCTACGGCTAGTCGTGGGTGCCCTGGTTGTGCTTCTGCCTACCAGTGCGGGGATATGGGCGTGAAGATACTACTAATTCCACGGAACCCTTGTAACTGTTGTGGCGGAAAATCTTCTAAGTAATACAGAATGTGACAAACTTTGCTAACATTGTCACTGCCTACCAGATCACGAATAAAATCCTAGCTCGGACGGTTCGGACTAAGGTAAAGGATTCGTCGCTCGATACTTCAGGTGATCTTAGGCCTACCCAACCCTACTCTTAAGTACGGAACATGACAAAGTGGTTCAATATTGCTGTGGTGACAGATTAGGTATCTAAGGCTCCAGTAGTTACCTGCCAAGCTGCTGCACAGTATTACTACTTAGAAAATGAGATAGTTTTTAATACACCAATAGTTTTTGTTCAAGAATATGTTTATTCATTCATTCACGTCTATATATCTTGGAGTGGAAGGTTACCTTCTTAGAATCGACAATACAAATGACTTTATTCAGCCTATATACATTAAAAATAATAAATGAATAAATAAATAAATATTCCTGGATAAGTTACACAAATTGAATCTAACCCAAAGTAAGGAAATTAGGTATATGCTTGTGTTATGAGTGTTAGTCAACGATACTATTACATTGAAATACTTAACTAGGTACCAGAATAAAATTTAATCACACTCAGACCCGAAAATGCAGACACTAAATGTTTACCACACCAATGCCTGCCCCCGTCGGGAATCGAATCCGAGCCTCGCGATTGATCGCTGCAGTTAGGCGTGTAGGCTAGCCGCTCAACCAACGAGGCGGTACATTAAAAACTTAAATGGGTAAATCAGAAATGGTTACCTAAACTAACATTTTTGACAATTGACTAATAGTTCTCGTTAACGAAATAATCGATTTTAAAGATGATAATTTTTCAAGATACCATAATATATTAGCGGAAATCCCAAGCACGGTAAAAGTAATATACTTATCGTTAAAATAATACTATATCGTAATTATTGAAACTAATGAACTCAGAAACGCAAGTGAAGAAAAAAGATAACCGCGTATCTTACCTGAAATAAGTTTATCGTACTCGTAGATCTTATTTATCTGTTCTGTGTTTATTTTATCTTTACCTGTTTATAAGATATTTAGATTGATGACTTGCGTAGTTTAAGATTTATTACTTAGTTCTTTTATTTAAACTGACACGTGTTACATTTTTGTTCCATTGACTCAAGTAAGCTGAAACTGTTACTTTCGCTGTCTTAAAGCAAGTCAAATAATTCTTGGGGTAGGGATGTGATAACCTTATCGCATTATACAATTTTGTAACTTGGATTATTGGCAATGAGTAGCTGATAGCAGTATGGTAGCTGATAGCAGAACTTAATATATTTTGAAAATACATATTATGCATACTATCCTAATATTATAAATGCGAAAATTTGTAATTTGTTACAATAGATGGATGGATAATTGGACCGAGTTATGTACCAACTGCATAAAATTGATTTCGAGAAAACGGCGTCTACAGTTAGACTTGCAATTACCTACCTACATGTGTTTAATTTAATATTATTACTATCAATATATGTCTTAACATATTTTATTAAATTCATTGAATTTAGCAGAACTGTTTAAGACTTTTTTTATGATATTGAAGGCAAACAAGCAGACGGATTTCCTGATGTTAAGAAATTCACGCCGCCTAGAGACACCAAAGGTGGTAATGGTGCGTTGCGTTGCCAACCTGACGCCGGGTTGTTAGGCCTCGAGCAAAAGTATGTTTACCGGCTACCTTACTCTCCGAACCGGAACACGTCATGACGTTATGGCGGCAGGAATAGGTAAGGCGGTGGTACCAATCCGGGCGAGTCGATGCTAAACTCTACCACCTAGTCAGATGTCACGGTGTTAGTGATGGTGAGCCTATGCCTTTTACGAGCTGCCTGGCAAGGAAGGCAGATGTTCTATTCTACAAAGGAGCCCGGACCAACACGGGAAAAAAACTTAGTCCTTATGTGTGGCTTGGTTTATATTATTGTTAAGAGCATTCGTCGGCTTAAGACGAAAGGTTACAGGTTCAAATTTAACTCAAGTTATTCTTAATTTAAAATACATAGAATCATAATAACTAACTCGATCACATCAGCTTTAAAAAAATAATCAGTATAGAAATCGGTCTATCCATTTAAAAGTTATGACGCCACAGACAAATACAGAGACATACAGTATAATTACACCCCTCTTTTTTAATTGGAGTTTTAAAATATTGCCAGAATCCAAAATAAAAAATAATAACCAAATCATGTAGAAAATGTCCGTTTCTTCAAACAAAAAATGGTAATAACAAATGATTAAAAGTTGTTAGTGTAAAATTGTATACTATAACAACTTTAATTATACCTCTTTTATATTATTATTTATTTAGAAAAATAAATTTAAAAAGTCTAACTAGATGGTAGGGTCTAATATTCTTCTGAATTTGTAAACCACCTGTTATATTTCAACCGCTTTAACGCTGGCGCTTGCCTTTGTCCTGTTCTAGCGTACATAGGTTAGAGAAACTGGTAAACTTTGTTATGAATAATTTAAGCAAAATAAATCAGCCATCATCAGATCAGCCTGATGTCAATGGTCTTTCAAATAGAAATGGTTTAGGACTGAGGAAATACATAAAAATATAGAAATTACACATAGCCTCTCCCTTTTTCTGTGGTCGGTGAAAAGTCTTACCATAACCGCAAGTTGGTTTCGCATCGTTCACATCTTTGGTGGCTATAACCGACGTGTATTTAAAGTATCTTCACGCCCATATCCCCGAAGGCAGAGGCACAACCAGGGCACCCATGACTAGCCGAAGACACTAAGTCCCACAATGTGATAGGTGGCAAGACTATCGCTAACCGGGCACATATCCAATCTCGAGAAACATTTATTTTTAGAAAAGTTGGAAATACCTCATTTTCTCTTTGTATTTATTATGTAATTTTCTAACTTAGATCAATTTGTTTAATTAATCGAGTGATATTTATTTTTATTTATTTATCATCAGGAACTCTACATGTTTGCCTATCTATGCAATAAAAAATGTTAGTAAGTTTTTACAATTCAAATATTTTATAAGTAATTACTTATTTAATCAGAATCAGAATTAATAAACCAAGTAGTGCGGTTCAGGTTTTACAAAGGTTTTAATAAGTTACATTTAAGTATATTAATTATTTTTAACTCATTTGCCTACTTAACGTAGACGTCTTATGCCGAATGTAAAAAAGGTGGTTTCCACTTTCCACGAAATCGTTCTAATCTTACCTTAATCCTATTCACTATTTTTTTGATTTCGTTGTTAATTGTTTTTGCTGTTGATAGTAAACCCGATAAAAATCTTTTAATAGTTCCCATTGAAAAACTGAAAGGTACCTGCAACAATCAAGTCTAATTATGAGTTTGCAGAAAAAAACTTAACGTTACACATTAAACACTGCAAGTTACAGTCTATTGGTTAGGTTATCTTTTAATCAATAGTTTTATCTAGATGCATACGTGTTTGATTCAATTATAGTATAATACATACTTGACTAAAAACTAAATGAAGAAAAGAAGAAGAATGTATTTAGCTTTCCTTTTTTCTTTGTCATCTCTTGCACTTCCAAAGTCAAATTTATTTTAGTGTCAAAATTAACAGCTGATTTGATTTAAAAAAATAACACAAATGAATATACTTTAGCCCTTATAACATTGTTACAGACTTCTATAGGCAATAACATTCCCAGAGCCTGATTCCAAACCTGAGACTACCAACCCTGTTTGATTTTCACACCACAGCAGCTGACCGGCTTGCGATATATTTTCTCGTGCGAAGCCCATCTAATGCATATTTCCTCATACCACTATACAAATGTTAATTTTAATTAAACAATGCAAGAGATTACAGTACAGCAACAGATATGATTAGATATCGTTTATGAGTTAGATAAGGATTTTCCACATGTTAATAACTTGACTTAGTAATCCAGGAGACAACGTATCTATTCATTTTTAACCGACTCAAAAAGAGAAGGAAAGGAGGTCTGTCTGATCTTTTTTTTGTATATTGGTTCACGATTACTCGATTTACTTGAACCGATTTTGATGGTTCTTTTTTTAAAAAATGTCATCATGAATCCGCCCAACGTTACCCGACGCCCGAAGGTTGGCAACGCACCATTACCATGTTTAGTGTTTCTATGCGGCGTGAATTTCTTACCATCAGAAAATCCGCCTGCTTGTTTGCCTCACAATATCATAAAAAAACATACATACATATCTTCACGCTAAGGCCCTTACGTGGTAGGCAGACTATGACGAGTGCCAAATGTCATGAGCCTTGCCCACCTGCCTAGCTTTGGCCACATTCATTATTCGGAAACTCTTCACATTATCCTCGTATAAAACCCGAGCGATTTGATCATGGGTTGTCAATCTCCATTCATCCGCATTCGCATTGTTTGTCTGCTTACGGCCAATGTTAATAATATTTCTCTAAAGATGGATTTCAAGCAATCTAGATAGCTGCTTATCCGCCGGCCTATCCTATACCTAACTGCCATATTCATCCTGTCCACAGATATGTTATTGGCAAGCGATATCATAAAAATGGATCAAAATATCAATCTTGGACAGCAAGTTTTGGATTAGGATTGATTATTAATATTGGCCGTTAGTCAATCTTTCCTCTATCATTGTTAACCAACGGAGCAGGCCCTTTCTAATTTTTACACCAACACAATCTTTCAACTCCACTCCTCCTTGGATCTCACTGTTGCGAATGTAATCAGCGACTTTTACGCTACAGATATTCCGTAGGTTGTAAAAGGTTACTAACAGCTTTTTCCGTATTAAAATATGCGTAACTAATTGCAAGACACTCCTATATTTACGCTGGAGACACGCACCTCGCATTTAAACCACGCAATGTACATTAAACAACTAATAAAATCCGCCTGATTTACGATTAGGCACATTTTATTATAGTTAGTAGAAGGTACACATATTTTCACAAAACAGAGCATCACAGATCAAATACTATATCGGACTCAGAGCATACTGGTTTTTATTTCTTGTGTTTCTTGACTTGTGTGTCAACAAATAGATCGTAGAGTTTTGTGACGACTCCACCAGGTTACCTGTTTCTGCCGTCATGACATCAGTCCTCACCATTGTCGTTTTCTGGGATGGAGAGTAGGGTAGTTGGTAAACTTACATATGGAAGAGTTGATTAACGGCCAATATCAATAACCTATGATAAAGATAGCACTTCTAGAGTTTTGTTGCTAAGATTTTTTGTTAATTATTGACAAATAACAGCGGTTACCGCCAGATCAGTCATGATCTTAAATAGTACGGTCTCTAATCTATGGTGAGAAAAAAAGTGGCCCTAAGTCTTCAGCCTGGCTATTCGCTACTACCACTATCTTCTGTTGTCTAGTGGCCCAGTGTTTTTGACCATAAGGTGACCGGTTTGATTATCGGGTCGAACATCTTAAAACATTTTTTTTCACACACCTATCACATAGTAAGTCTAAGTACCTTCAACTTATTGTAGTGTATAGTCACTCTGCCTGTCTCTAGGGGGATACTGGCGTGAAGATACTTAGTTACTTACCAATATTGGTGTCCATAAACAACTTGTATAAAACATTATCTTAGTAGGAAATAATTAATTCTATAAAAAATGCGCCTACGATTTTATGTTAACTAAATGCATCAAAGTATAATTTTACTTCACCGATTTTGATAATACATGGTTTAGATTTAAGTCATTCGTACATTGGTAGTAACCGAATCGATATCGGGCCACCAGGTTTTGCTGCAGTTTATAGATATAGATACAGAAAAAAAGACACTTTTTATATTTTTTTTTATAAATAAATATCCCTGGACAAGTAACACAAATTCAATGTAACCCCAAAGTAAAATTATATCCTTGTGTTATAAACGATAATCACATATACAAATACATAGAAATAATTAAATAGATAACAAAAAAATAATAAACACCCAGACCCGGAAATGCAGAGATGTCTGCATTTCCGGGTTCGTCAATGTTCTACACACCAATGAAAATCGAATCTAAGCCAGGTAGGTCAGTAGAGTTAGACATGTACGTCTCTTGACCAATGAGACGATCACATAAATTATGATTGGGCAAAACTTATTTTCAAAATATAATTTACACAACCAGATTTTCAATACTTTATTCACTTATATTTTTTTCTATATCACACTTGCGGTATTTACTTGTGCGTGTGATTACTTCGAAAGTACCTCCGGATCGGTAAGGATAACATACTTAAAAGATCCGGCGGAAGAAAATTACTCCACTTCTTTTTAGTTTTTGCTAACCTTCGTATCGCATGACTAGTCAAACTTCTAGAAACAATTTATTAACGTCTCTTATACCTTCCACAATATATTTTTAATTATTATATTTTTGGCAAGAAGTTTCACCATTTAAGCTCCAACTATATACGTACCTATTTTAATAGCCGTGATGGTAAAACCAGGCTAAAATATAAGAATAAAAATATGTAGTGGAAAGTACAAGTGAAATTAATGAATTGTGTCTAGAATGGAATTCCACCAAACACCAACGACAAGAAAAATATAAAACTACTTAAACTTCGTATCGATTGACATTCATGGTAATTAATAATTTGTACGGATAAAAGCATTGATTTGCCCATTTTTCTTGCACCTTTCCCAGTTTTTCTTTCATGAGAACCTTGTCCGGACAATTACTAACACAACAAAAGAAGAATAAGCAAAATTAGTTCATCTGTTCATGCCTTATACGATGAATATGGGAATTGGGGATTAATTTTTATATATAAGATTACGCTACACACATTTTTCCGTATTGGTTCGGGTCCACTGTTTATAATCATCTGTATTTTTTTTAGGTTCTAAGAAGCGAGCGTAGACTAAGTTGGTCTTAAATAACAAGACAACTTGTAGTAGACTGTGTAAAAACTTGCCCGGGTAGATATTCACCATCTTTTACCTAGTGCCAACATAATGACAGAGTCAAAAACTAAAACTCCGGTCGCATGTCATCGCACCTAAAACATCTATGGTGTCTATAGGTCACATTTATAGAGAGCCGTATTCTTATTCAGCATCTTAGCCCATTTAAAACATTGGCTCTACACGCGCATCCTAGCCCTGCTGCTGTCCAAATCAAAAGTTCAACTAGACCACTAGGTGCAGTATTATGACACGTATTTCATGCAACGGTTAGAATACTAACATCCTCGACAGAATTACAAACAAGACCGTGAATGGAAAATTCCGCAGTATATTTAGCTTCGGTAAGTAGTCCATATATTAATAGCCGATACAGGAAGCATCCAAGCAAGTCTGAACGCTAACCTTTCACTTTCAGACCCTTTATACTAACATGACCACCATCAATTTTTTAAATAAAAGTAGAAGTTTAAATTTGTCATGATTACTTTGAGAATTTATATCAGTAATGCAGAGAATGGTTAGTCTTAATATTAGTATAACAAAACTTAAATAAAAAAAAAATTAAAACAATCTCGGTTACGTCAGCTTTCAAATATTATCATTTCAAATATCAATATCGAAATCACATACACACAGACACACACAATCATACGCGCTCAGATACGTAAAAGAGGGTTAGAAACGAATAAAAATGCAGTATAAGTGTTGAAACCAACAAAGATCTTTAGCCTAACCCTAAGCTGACGATTGTCGCTAAATTTTTAGTAAATTTTAGTATCGTTTCAAAAACATTTTAAAACTTTATCCTCAGCATGTGAAAGTATTATAATTAAACTTCTTTGTTCAATTCAGTATGGATGCCTCTTTTGTTAACGGTTAGCGTATACGCCTATCATCTGTCATAGGCGAGGTTCGGGTTCGATTTCAGACATGGTTTATTTGTATTATAAACTTTATAAATCTCGGTGTTTAACGTTAATATGTTCTGGTTTAGAGGATGAGGTGGCTACCTTGCTTTTGCTCGAAGCCTAACATCACCTCAGCCTCAGGTGGGATACGAACCATTACCACCTTTGGTGTCTCTAGGCGGCGTGAACTTCTTGCCATCAAGAAATCTATCTTGTTTGCCTTTCAATATCATAAAAAATCATTTTTTTTAATTTTATTGTAGATCCAGGCATTTAAAAAGTATATCAAATAGTGTTATTTGTGGAGACATATTTTTTGGGGAATCTATACTTGCTATCGTCGGCACTTGGTGGAATTCCATTGTATACACACTTTTTGTAGTAAACACTTGTAGTTATTCACTATATACTTGTAAGATCCAACCAAATAAGTACTGAACCTTAAACTGAAACAGTCTCTTTAATCTTTAGTTTCAAAGCCCTGATGATGCTGTAAAAATTGAAACCGGTTGGCTAGAGAGTAACGAAAAATATGAAATTAAGAGTATAGTGGATAAGTACAAAGTGTTTACTACAAAAGAGTGTGTTTTTGTACTCGCGTAAACGTTTATAAGTTTAACCTATTCCTTCCGCAAAATGACAATGCTCGTCATTGTCGTGTTTCGGTTTGAGGGTAGGGTAGCCGGTTTACTTAATTACGCAGGAGGCTGACCGTCCTAGCCTCAGGTTGACGAATGGCAAAATACTAACGTGAAAGCCTTAAAAAACTTAAAGAAAAGAAGAAAAAAGGTACAAGTGTTTACTACAAAAAAGTGTGTATATTTTTTGTACTCGCGTAAACGTTTATAAGTTTAACGTCTACGGATGCAGTGAGCCAATACAATGGTTATAAGTCCTTGAAAACCAGATGCGATAAGAATAGCCTCGTTTTGCATCAACGTCGCCGTCTGCGGCTCGACCTGATTTATTACGTTTTTCGCCAGAAACAACGAGATTTGTTTGTTTGAGAATTAAAAATAGCCGATTTTTCGTAATACGTGCGTACACACCAGTTTATTTGTTTCTTACGATTGATATGCTTTATTTTCTAAAAAAACTTGACAATTGCAGTCTATAGAACATGGTGTAGTCAGGCAAAGAACTGCTACCGCTCGTGTTACAGATTCTTGCAACAATAATGTCAGTTACCATACCAGTCAGTTAATGTACCATTGTCGTATTTCAATTTGGAAGAGAGGATAGTCGATAAACTTACACATTACGCTTTACCTTTTGCCTTAATTTTGCAACGCACAACTAACATCAGTAACATCAATGCTGCCTATAGTGATTTGTATTTCTTAAAGTCAATAAATCATTCTACTTTTTTACTATAAAACTAAAAAAATACGTATTTTGTTGAAGTTGTTGTTTTGTTGTATTTATTATGTACCTAGACAAAAATGAATGTTTCATAAAGATTTTTTGGATAATATCAGATCCAGATTATTCCATAAGCATACTAAGCATCTGCTTAGGGCCCCTAAGATTGTATGGTATAATTTAGGTAGATGATATTGTTTCTAAGTTTTAAAAAGGAATTTTAAGCCAAAACGTCTTAATTTCCATGAAATGAATAAAGAAGCAAATTTGCCACTTAAAAAAATTGGTTGGTTTTCAAATGGTTAAGATTAAACGTCACATTTTTTCTTAGAGTGAAAACAGGGGGCCCCATATCAATCACAAACTGCTAATCCGGCCCTGAATGACATTAAAGAAAAATTATAAAAATGTTCCAACTTTGTTTTAATTTTCATTTTATGAGAAACTTTGATAATACTGGAGATAAAGTATTATCCAAATTATGAAAAGTACACGTCTCTACGAAGCTCAGGTGTGATTCCCGAGAGGGTTATTTATCCTGTAAACAGATATATCTATGTATATTGCTGCTTTCGGGTGTTAGCTAAATTTATTTCTGTACCGCCTTATGTATTGCTTATTTACATATCATTCAAGTTTTTACTTACTTACTTTGGGATAAAATTCTGCAAATTGTCTGGACAAATTCTGTCTGAATACCTATATTGATTTATTTATGGTAAAACAACTTTAAGTTTCAACGCAATTAAAACAAATAGTCAAATATCTACTAATGTTAATGTGAAAGTGTCTATGTTTGCCTGGACCTCGTCAAAACAACTAAAACAATTTTCTTTAATTCTAGCTCAGAAATGATACCAATTGTAACACCAGGACGTTTCATTTAATTACTTTATTAATAAAAGGATTTTATTTAATAAAATGCTATTTATTTTCTTATTACAGTTTTCTTTACATCTTTTTCAATAAAATTACTACAGCACAATTTTGTATCAATTTATTTTCTCCCATAGGTACGGCTAAAAGAAATTATTTCAAATAGAAATTATTTCTTTAAGGAAGGCGCGGGCATATGTAGAGGTTGCATTACGAGGCAAACTCTACTGGCTGTTTAAAAAGTATAATTAAATAACAGTTATTAAAATTAACAACGGATATTAAGTTTGGCAGAGCTAATCATTTAAAACGAAGCCGAGGGCAACGTGTACACTTGATGCTTTTTGCCAGGAATTGCAATTTTAGGTTATTACTGCAAATTTCTAATTGTCGTGTGCCGCTCGTGTTGACGATAAGAACAAGGAATTCGTGACCTCATAAACTTAACGATTCAGATGTTAGATAGTAACTACTACTGCTAATTGTTTGTCTATTGTTATCTACACATAGTTTTCGAAAATCTTCACGCTTGTATCACTAAAGAGGTAAGCAGATGTACAACCAGTGCAGCCGCAATTGTACAATGTATACAATGTACACGCATATTAATATGCCTAGTGGCAAAATCTGTAGACAACCAGGCACTCATCTAAAAAAAATAATTGTGTGTGTACTTATGTACACGCGTTAGAAGTTATACTTGTTCGGCGTAATAAGATAAAAATCTTTTTAAAAATTTTATCTTTTGCCTTATTTTACATTTGTAGACAAAATGACACTAACCATAGAAATAAAGAAATATTGTGAATACAGTTGTCAGTTCTCACGCAAACATACGTAGATGTCCTTACTTTTACTTTGTTGGTACCTTTTTTTGTAAAACGAAAATGTTATCTATAGCTAACTTCATCATGTCGGTTTTTCGTGACGGTGTGCTCATCATTTTTTCCTAACGCGCCAAAAGAAGTATAACTTCAAAAAGTATTTTTACGCCCATATCCCCGAAGAATTAGGCAGAGTCATCCACGACTAGACGACGACACTAAGTCCCACAGTGTGATGAGTAGCAAGCCTATCGCCAACCGGGCACTTTTCCAATCCCGAGCAACATTTTTTTGTAATAAGAAAATTGGAAAAGCTACATTTTCTTTTTGTTGCCCCTCCCGAGAATCGAACTCGGGTCCTCATAAAGTTAAGTCCAACACTTGTTTAATTCTGGGCAAAGTAGCTTTATTAGAAAATTTAAATAAGTGATTTTGATATGCCCGACCCAGTAATAAAACCTGTAACTTCACATTGTCAACGCTCAACCACTGTACCATAGAGGTGATAAAAATGAGAATATCTCTATTAAAAACACTTTATATTTTATTTTATTAATTTTGATAAAACATTATTTTTATTTATTTAATACTTCAATTGCAGAACATTTTTAATAAAAATTGTATTGTTCCACAAAAGTGGGAAAACTACAAGTGTTACTTAAAATAGTGTGTTAATTAAAAGTATATACGTAATTAAAACCTTTCCAATAACAATTGAAACAAAGACATGGTAATAATAAAGTTCTAGAAAGTATGTTGGTTAAACGAATGGTGTATTGGCAATTGCCCCTCATACAAATGTATGGCCAAGTCAATTGATACCAATTAGTATATTGTACTATTATTAGACTGTTTGTTGTTTACTGCAATTAAGGCTATATTTTAACCAACTTTAAAATATTGAGGTTCTCAATTGTATGTTTGTTTTTTTATGATATTGGAAGGAAAATAAGCAGACGGATTTCTTGATGGTAAGAAATTCACGCTGCCTAGAGACACCAAAGGTGGTGATAGTATGTTGTCAATCTAAGCCCAGGGATGTTTGGCCTCGAGCAAAAGTAAGTTACCGGCTATCTTACCCTCCTAACCGGAACACGCCATGACGTTATGGCGTCAGGAATAGGTTAGGCGGTGGTACCAATCCGGACGAGTCACTGCGAAACTCTACTACCTAGTCAGATATCACGGTGTTAGTGACGGTGAGCCTATGCTCGCCTTTTACGAGCTGCCTTGCACAGGAAGGCAGATGGTCTATTCTGCAAAGGGACCCGGGTCAACACGGGGTATACTTAGTTGTTTACTAACATTATGAACAATTTATATTTTTTTTAATGGCATCAGGTAATCTCTACGCGGTAAAAAATACATGCCGACTAACAAGATAGGGAAAATGTTTATATACATAAGTTTACGGCCTATGTGGTTTAAACTGAAACAAGACAGTTGCGAACACATAAGTAATGTTGTCAGGGATTGTACTTGACAGAAAGAAGGCAGTTATGAACTCTACTTTCTAAACAGGAACAAGACATTGAAGGATGACGTCATGATGGCAGCAATAGCTATCGCAATGGTACCTATTTAGGCCTTTATCACCTCTAGCTGTCTAGCGGTCCAGTTGTTGGATTTGATTTCACGAGGTTCCGGGTTGGATTCCGGGAATCTAGCCTCGGGCAACAAACAGAAAATGGGGTTTTTCCAATTTTCTAATAAAAAAAACTTTTCTCGGAATTGGATATGTACCTGCTTGGCGATGAGTTTGCCACCTATCACGTTGTGGGACTTAGTGTCTTCGGCTAGTCATGGGTGCCCTGGTTGTACCTCTGCCTACCTCTTTAGGGATATGGGCGTGAAGATACTTATACAGGCGAATTCTCGCAGTTGTACTGTTCCTAAGTACTACTACACCTTGTCCTACTGATTGCCCTAGTAGAATGTAGCTAATCTAAAGTAGTAAACTGTATTACTTGTGGATGATGGAGTCGTCACAGTCGTTATTTAAAACGGGTTGACCATCGTTATGTCATTGCACTACACGACGGGAATATTTCTGTCAATTTATCTGATCAGGGCTAGCATGCGCACTATAGTCATATTTAAATTATACTATTACTAGGTGGTAGAGTTTCGCAGCGATTCGCCCGGATTGGTACCACCGCCTTACCTATTCCTGCCGCCATAACGTCACGACGTGTTCCGGTTTGGAGGGTAAGGTAGCCGGTAAACTTACTTTTGCTCGAGGCCTAACATTCCGGCCTCTGGTTGGCAACGCACCATTACCACCTTTGGTGTCTCTAGGTGGCGGGAATTTCTTACTATCAGGAAATCCGTCTGCTTGTTTGCCTTCCAATGTCATAAAAAAATATTTTTCTTTATACGATTCACATTTTGTCGATAAGAAATTTATACCTTTTAAGAAGAATACATTGATTATATGTTATTTAGTGTGTGTGTGCATGACTTTGGCATCGTAGCTCTTTAGCAGATATACGGATTTTGATTTGTTTTTTTTTAAATTGAAAGCCGATGTGATCTAAATGATGCTTGGCTACATTACAAATGGGTTTTGTCTGGGGTTATTTTTTTAAAATTTAAGTGTGTATATAGTTACATGAGTAAATATGCGGGGTTAGAAAAGTTAGAAAATTTTCATTTTCAATTTTCTAATAAGTATAACGTTCGCGTTGCTCAGGATTGGATATGAGTCCGGTTGTCGATGGGCTTGCCACCTATCACGTTGTAAGACTTAGTATTTTCGGATAATCGTGGCTACTTTGGTTGAAAAATACTTTTTTTTATTGCCCGACCAGAGGATCGACCCCAGGTCCCCATGAAATCAAGTCTAATAACGGGATCGCTAGACCATAGAGTGGAATGTATATGTATAATAATAACACTAAAATAAAAATCAACCCCTATAAAACCTACATGGAACGTAGCTAAAAATCAGTCAGCTTTCAAATAAAGCATCAATATCGGTCCATCCGTTATGTTATGATTAAAAAAAAGTTATGATTTCTCAAATAGACACGTCAAATTGGTCTAATAACACACCTCTTTTCCCGTCGTGATTGTAGGTACTCTTGGTTATACCTTGTATATTACGTAATACGTAAATTTTGAGTTATATTTCTTTTTTGTGTAATTAGATGCATTCATTGCATTGCATTGCACGATGGTGGCAAAATTTCTTTGATTATATCTCCTTAAAATAAGGTTTTCAATTATAAGTTTTTAAGTTTCTTTAAATGTTTTTTTTTTGTGCAAATAAAGAGTTATTTGCACAAAAAAAAAACATAATAAACATTGCTGTGACTTAAAATGTAGTACTATGAAAGTTCTAGCAAAAAAGTCTAAGACTACTTTTCGAATAAGCAATTTCGAATTCGAAGACCGTTGGCCATAACGACATAGGTATGTCCTCTGGCCTTCCATATTTAATCAATTTCAGTATTCTTTTATTACAGTTTTTATTGCGAGAAACCGTCATATGTTTTTATTAACTAGCTCTATTCCACTCATAAATTCTTGTTTTAGTATATTCTGTTATTATAACTACATAATACAGTTATTATATGACCATCTTGTTATTCGAGGGGATAGCATACACGCTTAACTCCACCGACAAACTTCTAGGTCCTGGTTTGATCCCCAACGACGGTAGTCATTTATGTGATGAATATTTACATGTCTGCATTTTCAGGTCTGGGTATTTGTAGAATTTATTAAGATGTATTTTAAAGTATTTCTGTGTATGTAATAGTTGAGTGACACCCATAACTTTTTCCATAATTTGCTTACTTTAGGGGTTTGGTTATACATTCTTTTTGTGTACCTAACTTGTCCACTAATATTTTGTTATTATTTATTAAATATTTTATAGTACACTAGCGGCCCGCCCCGGTTTTGCACGAGTATAAAATACACATATAAACCTTCCTCTTTAAAAACTTTATCTTTTAGAAAAACCGCATCAAAATCCGTTGCGTAATTTGAAAGATTTAAGCATACAAAGGGGCATAGGGACAGAGACCGCGACTTTGTTTTATACTATGTAATGAGATATCCTAAAAGTTAAAGCGGACTATATGCTACACAAAAATTGACAAAAACCAGTTTAGTAGTTTTTGTGAGGAAAGTGAAAAGACTAAAACAACTTTAGTAACTTAGTTTTGCGGTCTGTACCTACCCTGTATACAATAAATAGCAATAATTGTTTTTATTATGCACAGGGTAGCAACGCATCTATAACATCTATGGTGTCTATAGGTCATAGCTGTCGCTTTTATTCTTCAGACCAGTGTTCTTGTTCGCTGTTTTACTGTAAAAAAATGTAGACGGGAACCTAGGTATGTGTATAATATGTGAGTTTGGGAGCGTCCAAGTATAACGTAACACAGTTTGGGGGGTTGGAGGGGTCTCGTAAAACGTTACGATGCGTTACAAGAGCAGGACGGGTCTTGCTTACAACACGTTACATAAAAACTAAATAAAAAATAGTTTATTAATTTAGTAAATATAAATAAATATAGATTTTATTTGGTATTATTACCGCAAAGGAAATACCAAGGATAAAAACTATAACATAACTTTTTGCGACCTCAGGGTGAAAATGGTCACATGTTTATTACGTAACGTTTAGGGAGGGGTGGGGGTTACAGAATAAACGTTATGGTGCGTTACAAGGAGAGGAGGGGGGTCAAAATCTTCAAATATTGCTCTACGCAATACTTGAACGCTCCCTTTGTAACTATTTCGATTTTTAAATTAATTATAACACTAAAATTAAATATATTCAGTAACGCCCTACAAAACCTAAGTGTAATATATAGTCTAACTTAGAACTACCTCGACTACATCAGTCTTCAAAGGAAAAAAAACAGCTTCGAAAGCGGTCCATCCGTTCGTTATGATGTTAAAGACTGACACACACTGACACTGAGGAGGGTAAAGCACGTAGCAAGCAAGTAGCACTTCTGCTTATTAGTATTCCAAGTAAAATTTTGTGTATGAAGTGGTTTTGTACTCAATCTGACACAAACCGGATCCTCCTTTTGTGTCATCATTGCCAATTTTGTATGGACTTGTGTCAATATTCGTAACTATATTCGTATTTGTAAATATTGACATTGCTTTGAGAGTATACTGATAGATTATTCCTAATATTTTGAATTGCTTATTTTACAATTTTACAAACCAAGTACAGTAGTACTATTTAAATTATGCGCTTCGGCTATATTCGTCAAGCTTCGGAAATCCGAATGTATTTTAAAGATGTCTGTATAGAGTTGTTGTTATATAATCAATCATTTCGCTTAAATTTAGATTAGGTCCGCCAATTTAAAAATAAAAATATAAAGTGTAAAGCATAATTTAAGTAGTAGTACTGTATTGTAGCTTTGATCGTAATCTAATTATTAAACTATATTACATTTTTTTGTAGTAAAGATATATTTCTTTTTATGCAGGGCCGGTTTG
>NJDD01000888.1:76227-93094 GCA_002245505.1 Calephelis nemesis
TATTACAATTTCTTCTAGTAAAGATATATTTCGTTATATTCAGGGCCGGTTTGAGCCTTTCTAGCGCCCGCGCCCAGGGCGAAGTTTCTACGGTGCTTTCTACACGTAAATCAAATATACACGGATTTGGAAGGAGAATAGTATAATCAATTAATATCTTTTTAAAGTTCGTTATGAATTTTAATAGTATTAACGTTAATTACTGTCTTTGTTCAAAAGTTGTTTTTTAATTTAATAAACATACATTTTCATGACGTACAAATCTGATTTGCTTTATAGGCTTAGAGCACACTACTCACGGGATGGAACGTGACGGTTCGGGGCACATCGCATTGCAAAGTACACTTAGTCCATAAATTACGTGAGGTGTTTTTTTACATTTTCTGAAGCTCCCTCCCCCCCTGGTGAGATGTCGTGAGATTTTATTCAACCCCCTCCCCCATCCCCCAATCTCACGTGAGATTTTTCAAAATGTGGATTTCTTATTTAAACGTATTGGATTGTTACAGCAAAAATTAGTGAAATTATTTCCTTTTGAAGGAATTAGTGAATGGTCTTCATCGTATTACGATTATGCTTAAGATTAAATCTTAAACATGTACAGTATGAATGAAATGGACCAAAATAGCATATTTTTTTTGTGATTGAAGCAAAAAAAAATTGCGTGATATTTGCCCGAGACCCCCCTTCTCCCCAACGTAAGATTAGGTGAGATTCGATTCGACCCCCTCCACCCCTTAAACATCTCACGTAATTTGTGGACGCCCCCTTAGGCCGGGTCACACCAAAGAGTAGAAAGTAAAGAATAAGAGTGGCAACTCTAAAATTGTCAAGTATGGAAAATGTCGCCTCTAGTTGTGTAAAATTTTAACTTAAAATGTATTTAGTCTCTCTATTTACATGATCAATATCGATTTTACTCTCCTCTTTGAAGATTGTAACGTAGATCCGAGGCTGATTGCAGGCCGCATAGGAGAAAGCGCATGTTGTGTCGCGCGGAATTACGCCGTAAAAAATCAACCACGACGCGGCCCGGTACAGTGTGCTTTGTTCCATACATCAAAGCGATCTAGGTCTTTTACTCGTATTATGCTGCGATACGCCCCGTCCCGGCCCGTCCAAATGTGCGCTACCCTTGAAACGTATATTACTTTATAAATAGATATATTATAAAAAAGAAGCGAGACCTTTATCTTAATTTCAATCTATTATACTGTTAGTGAAAATCTGATTATACAGCCAATCGAATAATTTTCCAGTCATGCAATAAAAAATCCAATTACAGGGTTTGAGCATTAAATAATTCTAATAAGTAATACAAACTGTTATCTGAAAGATTTAACAACACTAATATATTCAAGCAATTTAAAAATATTTATTGTATTCTGTGTTGTTTATCTCGAAAGATTTTCATTTTGCCTTCAAAAGCTTTTCCAACATATTTAAGAAGTTCAAGCTATAAAAATAGCGACATAATAAAATAAAAGTACCTTCACTCCCGTATTTCCAAAGAGGTAGGCAAAGGTGCAAACAGGTCACCCACGATTATCCAAATACACTAACGGCCAATGTTAATAATGTTTGTCTAAAGATGGATTTCAAGCAATCTAGATAGCTGCGTATCCGCCGACCTATCCTACACCTAATTGCCGTATTTATACTGTCCAAAGATATGCGTTATTGGCAAGCGATAACATAAAAATGGATCAAAATATCAATCTTGGACAGGAAGTTTTGGATTAGGATTGATTATTAATATTGGCCGTTGGTCTCCACAGTATGAACGATAGAACAACACAGTCGCCCAACGGACGCTTGTCCAACCTCAAGCAAGGTTGTCTTCATAAGTTTTTTTTTATGTAAGATGTCACTGAGCAAGTACTATTTTACTGATGGTCAGAGACTGTCATGGTTTATATATACCATATGTTAGGCCCGTTTTACAAGTCTACCTTCCCCTACCCTTCTGACCGAAACATGAAAGTCATAATGCTGCCAGGAATACGTTAGGTGATAGTGGTAGCCTCGGGCAAGTTACTTAACAGCACCCTACAACCAGTGGTCTTGTCTAAAAACATTTTTTTGCCTAATCCGGATATCAAATTAGACACATCATGAAGTCAAGTCCAAACTGCAACACAGATGCGATATCTTAGATTCAGATATATCCAAATATAAAACCGGAGTTTGCCAAATGACGTCTGTCTGTCTGTTCCATATTTCTACTTCATATCTGTGACGCACACGATACCGGAGAATTAGTTTTATTGCATTGTCGTTGTCTAGAGCAAGGTTTCATCTTGAGATAAAATGCTCCACGTTTGTACTTACTTAGTTTCAAACAATTAAGTTCAATAAAAGATACAAAGAGCTCGTTTTCAAGGCGAAGTTTTATCCCAATTACTGTATGCTCATGCGTCGTCCCATATCTCGTCTACTCTTACCTCTTTGGTATTCAGTTTTCCATTGGTTTTCAAACTTTTAAGAAGCTAGAGACCGCCTCGTTGGTTGAGTGGCTAGCGTACACATCCCTAACTACACCGATCAATCGCGAGGCTTGGATTCGATTCCCAACGGGACAGGCGTTTGTGTCATGAACAATTAGTTGTCTGAATTTCCAGGTCTAGGTGTTAATTAAATTTCCTCTGGTATCTATATAAGTATTTATATGTATTGGTATCGTTGACTGACACCCATAAGCTAAGCATATAATTTGCTTACTTTGGGGTTAGATTCAATTTGTGTATTTTGTACAAGGATATTTATTTATTTATTTTAAGAAGCTAGAACATTTTCAACATAACTTAATGTATAATCATATCAATACATATTAATATATACCTAATCATATCAAAACAAAAAATATAAGATACTTATTTTAAAACACTTTATTTTAAAATTTAACTTTATGAAGAGTTAAAATAAAAAAGTTCGTGGCTTATACACGTCACAGTCCGAACTGAACTCTACTAAATCCCTTGGGTAATAAGTTACTAAGTTAATAATTTTGAGAAACTTTGACGACTTTTGTACGGAACCAATTGTAGTAATTATTAGTCTCACTTATTATATGTATATATACATATCTGATAGATAGATAGATATATTTGCGCTTTCATCTCATCGAAAGGTAAAATAATGGGATCCTTTAATTATGTATAGATTATTTTAACATCTTCGATTCGATTCCATTAGAGACGGTAGTAAACTGTATTTATTATTATTTTATTTATGGAAAACTAACAGCTTTTACGTAACAGGAGTATACCACAAAACTTAACAAATAGAGAGCTCGTTACAGGTTTTCAGGATTTGTATGTATGATACTTACAGTACCTATACTTTACCTACACTTTGGTGTAATTTTATTAGACTTTTTACTGTGTTTTTTTTTCATAATTTTTCGAGTTGTCAGTTTATTTATAAATTCATACATAAACATGTTATTTTACCAGCTTTGCCAACGTTGAATAATTACTTCAGATAACAGCTTTAGTTAACCTCAACATGATTTTAATACAAACTTCCATTCCCCATTATAGTCTTTAAGGGTCGATTTAAAAAAAAATGTTTGAACATAGATGTTTAACTATAGACATTAAAAACATTAAAATCGGTCCAGCAGTATAGCCGTTGATACGTAATAGACAGAGTTTAAAATGCACTTTCGCCTCTGTGGTCTAGCGGTCCGGCGTCGCACTTGACCTCTTGAGGTCCCGGGTTCGACCCCGAGTCGGCCAACAAAAAAATTTAAAACGTGTATTTTAATTTTTTTTAATAAATATAACGATACCCGAGCTTGGATATATGCCCGTTTGGTGATAGGCTTGTCACCTATCACATTGTGGGACTTAGTCTCTGCGGCTAGTCGTGGGTGCCCTGGTTGTGCCTCTGCCTAGATCTTCGAGGATAAGTGCGTGAAGATACTTTTTTTAGTATGGAAATATGGATTTAGAACTAAGTGCGATAAATTGCGACTGTCAAACAAAATGGTGACTAAGCGTATTCCTAAAATGGCGCGTACAGTACCAATAACCAACTGACTCAATTATAGCCAACTGACTCAATAACTGTAGGTATATGTGACACGCTATTATTGCCTAAGTTATTTCTGGGCTGTTCACAATTAAGATTTCTGCGCCAATTTATCTGAGAGATTCTTAGGCCAATGTTAATAATATTTCTCTAAAGATGGTTTTCTAGCAATCTAGATAACTGCTTATCCGCCGGCCTATCCTATACCTAATTGCCATATTCATCCTGTCCACAGATATGTTATTGGCAAGCGATATCATAAATATGGATCAAAATATCAATCTTGGATAGCAAGTTTTGGATTAGGATTGATTATTAATATTGGCCGTTAGACGTGGTTACTCTGTATCTGAGTGCAAAACCTTTGTAACGGCTTTGTAATAATCATCTAGGGTACAACTTTTAAACTATCGCCTTTGTAGTCTAGCGGTTCAGTTGTCGGACTTGACTGTATGAGGTCCCGGGTTCGAATCCCGGGTCGGGCAACTAAAAGAAAATTGGGTTATTTCCAATTTTCTAATAAAAAAAATATTGCTCGGGATATGTGCCCGGTTAGCGATAGGCTTGCCACCTATCACATTGTGGGACGTAGTATCTTCGGCTAGTCGTGGGTGCCAAAGTTGTGCCTCTGCCTACCTCTTCGAAGAAATGGGCGGGAAGATACTTGAAGATACTAACTTTTAAACTACATTCATCTGCCTCTTCCCAGTTCAAACATCAGGTATTTGTTATTAAGTTATCGTCATCAGAAAATATGAATAGATCTAAGACGAATCTAATGAGTCCAAACTCAATGGGATTACCAGAAGGCGGCGGATCCCTACCCGGTTAAGTAGATTACTCGATTACCAGTGGTCTTGTTGGTAATGTCCCATGAAACCATTGTTCACATCTTTCGAACTGTCAGGTTTGAAAGATGTGACAAGACAGACAAGTGGTCTACAGACACAGTTTAAATGTGTTTCTGCATTATTGCTTTTGCTGTCTGGTAAAGTTACCTAGCTGTCCCTTAAACAACTGCAGAAAACAAAGCTGAAGCATACTGTGTGCTTTGGCAACCACTTTTTCAGTCATAAATTTCATTAAAATCAGAAGGGTAAATCTTAAAGCTCGATTGATACTATATTGGAATTTGGAATCGAGTGTCATTTAATGTACTCTTGAATACAATACAGGCAAATTCTTAACATTTAGTTAAGGGGCCATATACGCTAAAATACGTTAGCAGTTTACTGTTTTTTTCATACAAAGCAATCATGGGTCTTGCTGACAAAAATACACAAGATTAACATGAATATGCTTTACTAGACTAGTGTTTCCAAAACACGATTCATTTCACTTTGCTCGATAGAAAAAAATCAAAAAGTTAACCCTTTTTTGAAAGCTTTTGCTTTCTGTTTACTTCAATTGTGAAAATATCGACACCCGATTTAACATAAACATAGATAAGTTTTATACCTAAAAGATAAGTGTTTCAGATTTTATACTTTTTTTCAAATTACTTTTATAGTGTCAAAAATAGTGATTTGTCGCTTAAGACGTTTACCAGACCATTGTTCATAGTAATCATTGAACGGGGGAGCACGGTGATTGGCTCTTCTGGCTGACTGAGTATGGGGCCTTAATACTCGTAGTGAACATTAAATCAGTTTACCGGATTCGTTGAATTAATTTGTAACTAAATGTTAATTATCCGTTAATGCTGAGTTCAAGAGTACCTAAAATTACATATACGATTCCAATTTCAAATTTCAATAGATATCGAGATATAGTAACCCTATAATTAAGATATTTTGGCGATAAAACAGTTTTGCACTTACCAGAACAGAGTGAAGTGAAAAAACGTTCCGGCATTTTACGTTATATCAGCTATTTCTAAAAAATGTTTAGGTCTGTTTTTAGTCTAGATATAACATTGCAATGATGGCTTAATGTCTCTTTACTAACGTAACACATTTTATCAGGTTCCCTAATCCTCTTAATAGGTATTTATTATTAATTCTTGTAGTAATTACAACGGACTTCGCTTTTGATTTTGCAATGATATCAGATTTATAAATATATATTAATAAGTATGTATCATGTTGTGATATAGATTAGTCAGCGTAATCATCTTTCCAGAGTTTGTACTGGTTGTTCCTCACATTTATTACAATTCTTTCTTTTCTTACGTCTTCTTTTCGCTCTTTCTTCCTATCTAAGTCCATCGTCATACATGTCTAATTCTAGTTTTAGTTTATTGGATTATACCTGAATGTATGTCTAACGGTAAGAACTTTTTTTAATATAGATTAGAAAACAAGCAGATGAAAGGTAAACAATTTTACATCCTTAAAAGAATCTTTGGTTTGATGCTTTGTCAGTTTAAGGTCATTATAGGCATCTTAAAAGTGCGTTGTCAGTTTGAGTAAAAAAAAGTATTTTCACGACCATATCACATAAGAGGTAGGCAGAGGCACCCACGACTAACTGAAGACACTAAGTCGAACAATGTTATAGGTGACAAGCCTATCGCCAACCAGGCATATATTCATTCCCGGGCAACTTTATTTTTATTACAAAATTAAAAACACAATTTCCTATTTTTTTGCCCAACACAGGGATTGAACCCGGGACCTCAAGAAGTCAACTTCGACGCCGGACTGCTAGACCACAGAGGTTATATGTGTATGTCAGTTTGAGGCTAGAATAAACAGTCTCATGGCTGCAAATTAAATGGAAGACTTTAATAAATTAAATGAGAAAACGTACTATAAAATATTATATATAGTTTGAGTATGAAAACCAAAAGACATTCTAGTTACGATTTTCGTGTGATTAACTTTTATAAGATGGATTGAACACTACCTAAATAAAAAAAAATGTGTGCGTGTACTAGCGTACACTCGTAAGAAGTGGAGAATTGAAACTTCTTCATGATGTTATTTTTCAAAAAATAATTTACTATATGCAACTTTACAGAAATTGGTTAAATAAAGTTTATTGCCAATCCCTACTCCGCTGGAGAAAGTATACTTTGAATCACGCGTGGTAGGGATAAGAACAAAGATGGCACGTAACGGAAAAATGTGACGCGTAACGAAAAATATTATACTAAATTTTTTTCCAACCCCGATAAAGAAGTTTCACTTTAATAATAACTATTTTACGACGGCTTTATATAAGTGAAAATGTTTATTATTATGTTTATATGTATATTAAATACAATGAATCACACTAAACACAATTACATTAATTTAATGTTTATTATTATGTTTATATGTATATTAAATACAATGAATCACACTAAACACAATTATATTAATTTAAATAGATTTTTTAATCTGAAGCAGATTTTTTCCAAACTTTCTTAAAGGGAAAGGTCCAAAACACCTTTGACCGCTGTTTCACGAAATATCTAAAACAAAAAAAAATATTTATACGTCCATATTTCCGAAGAAGTAGGAAGTGCAATCAGAGTATCCACGACTAGCTGAAAATAGTAAGTCCAACATTGTAATTGGTGGCGAACCTATATCCGACCATATACAATTCTAGACATCATTGTTACTGTTTCCTAAAAATTTAAATTGGAAAAAGACGTTTTTATGCCCGTCTCGGGAGGCAACGAAGAAGGAGCAACGAACGCAGGAGGTCACGAAATCAAATCCAACACAAGGCTGACACAGAAGGATCTCTAAAACAAAGCCAAAAGCAAAGAATTTAGTAGTAGTAGTTTGATTACAGAGAGCACCTTAGGGGTTCAGGCTACTTTTTATCCAAATCGATCAAGTTGTGACAGTGGGAGAGTTAAAATTCAATAACATAGACATCATAAAAAAAAAGTATCTTCACGCCCATATCCCCGAAGAGGTAGGCAGAGGCACAACCAGGGCACAAACGGCTAGTCGAAGACACTAAGTCCCACAGTGTGATAGGTGGCAAGCCTATCGCCAACCGGGCACATTTCCAATCCCGACCAACATTTTTTTTATTAGAAAATTGGAAAAATCCAATTTTTCTTTTTGTTGGCCGACCCGCGATTCGAACCCGGGACCTCATACAGTCAAATCCAACACCCGGACCGCTAGACCACAGAGGCGACAATCATAATCATCATAATCAGCCGGAGGACGTCCACTGTTGGACATAGACTTCCAACAAAGAGTGCCACAAGTCACGATCACCAGCCGCTTGTAACCAGCGACTCCGCGCGACTTTGACGCGCGCGCGTTTGTGGGAGATCGCCTAACACTTCCTCCTCCGGTACGGGGTGATAGACATAATATAACATAGACATAAGAGCTAGAAATCGTTATTTTACTACATTTTGTAAAATATCTATATCATATTTATTTATCTGAGCAGTAAAATATACTTAATGATAAATATAGGGCAATTTGCAAAGCAAATGTTTCTTCAGTTTCTTTCAACGACGGGATAAAAAGTATCAGGTCAAGGCTATACCAATTCATGTAAATCAGAGCTTTTTGTGCTGAATAACTCAAGGTTTCGAACAGAGTTGGATTTTGTTGTATAATTATCATTACTGTATTAAGTATGCAAACAAGTGTATAACGCTTAGGTTGTTTTTATTTGTTATTTAATATAATATCGTCGCAATTGTAGGGTATTTACATAGCGTAATATTTTATTATGTTTTACAACTTAATTAGGGACTTTAAAGTATTGCAACATCACAACAATAGTTCTTTGAATTTGTCAAAGAACTATTGTTGGGATACCGGGGGACGTAGTGTTGGACGACCTCCCAACCTGTGGACTGATGATCTGGTCAAATCGCGGGGAGTCGCTGGATACAAGCGGCTGGTGACCGTGACTTGTGGCTAAAGCGCCACGTCATGGGGGAGGCCTATGTCCACTGATGATGATAATGATGATGATTATTGTTAGGATATAAGCAACATGTAGTTCTGTAGTTTATCTAGTTCAAATTTCATTTATAAAGTAGGTGTATTATAATATGTATTTATTTATAATTTTGATAATCGTAATGCAAGTTAAGTTTTATTATTTCTTCACCAAATCATCAAAACAAAACATAATTATTTTATTTATTTCTTGTTTAGGATTTTTTAATTTCATAAAAATTTTTTTGAGAAGCTGAATCCGACCCTGGTTCTCAATTATTAATGGTGTGTCACGATTTCAGGACACAGCTTTCATTAAAAGCAATGTGTTGAATGTATTATTTATGTTAAACGTAGACGTTTTTTGTGCGTATGCCTGTTTTTTAAGGGATTTTTTATAACTCCAAAAAAGAAGGAACAAGGCCAAAGCATTCTGCCACTATAGTAAACGCTTTTTCGTTTTTGAACGTTCTCCGAATGTTGTTTTCTTGTTTTTGACTTATTCATCGATTATAATACATTGATCTTCTTTCCTGGGTTTTCATTCGTCATATTTACGTAGTATTTAAAATAACATTCATTTGTTATAGGAAATATACGACGCTTCTGATGAGAAGAGCCTATAGGCATCACAGATGTTATAGGTGTGTCACTAAGGCTTGATTGAGGCTACATTTGATGCTTGTCATTAGGTATTGCATTACGGTTTGGAGGGTAGTCTTATATAATATCCCGTCAAGCTTAACTTAAATGCTACAATTGTTATTTAATAAAAAAAAGGTGTGTGTGCGATTCACACACGATAGAAGTGAAACTTCAGTAAATCGACAAAAGAATGAGATGTATATATATTTGTGTCTCTTACCTGCAAAAGAATGAGATGAATATATATTTGTGTCTCTTACCTGCCGTTTTTTTCGTTGCACCCGTTTTGAAATCACAACGATTCTAAAGAAGTTTCACTTCCATAAAATAATAGGTAGGTATTTAAATATTACAAAGCGCACTGTTTTCTTGTATCTTGTTACTGCAAATAGCTAAGTGGCAGGATGTTATTGCCTCTATAGCGCAACATAGTTGTTATCGTAGTTATGAAATTCCAGTGCTTTTGTTACTGTACATTGCAATTCCAATCTCCATTGAGATATAAGTACTTAATATATTCCATACAGTATACAATTTTGTATGGCGGCCATCTTGTTTCCGCCATTTTGGATTTTTTCATACAACTTTTGGCAATCGCCACCTAAAAGAGGAAAAATAGCGTCAAAACGGTACCGCTAGGTGTCACCGTTGCGGCGGGCCGTTGACCGACTTTTTACCATGTCTACATTTCCAAGGTTTCGGATTTTTCTGGGTGGTTTGAGAGTATTCCCTATCCAACGACATCAACACTGTGACTCTAGCACGACGGCAACTGGGAGAACAATTCGGGATCAGTCAGCCAGTCAGTCAGTCAGTCCTGAACACCTTACAGATTTTTAAATGAAGAAACACTAATTGTACTCTTTACCATATCACTTATAATTTATTATTTTATAAATGGCCTACCGCTATAGCTTACGTCAGTATCATCAGAGCTAGAGTTGAACTTTTAAAAATATTAAAACTTTAAATGTGTTTAAGTTGATGCTGTCATAAGCGAAACTTAAACACATTTGTGGGCTGTGTATAAAATAATAAATCATAAGTGACATGTAAAACAGTGCAAGTGTTTTTCGTTTAAAAATATGAATATTTTGAAGTTCTACCATTCGCCGATGATGGAAAATATTAAATATGCAGTTTGAAAACAGTGGTTAAGGCCCGCCACATACATTCGTAATTTTGTTGACCCTTTACGAAATTAGGAATTTTTTCGTACGGAATTTGAGTAGATTTGTATGGTGTGACTGATATTTATCCTATTATTAATATTATAAATGCGAAAGTTTGTATGTATGGATGTATGGATGTTTGTTACTCTTTCACGCAAAAACTACAAAGCCGATTACGATGAAATTTGGTATGTAGGCATCTTCAGCTGCCTACATACCAAATTTCATAACATATAGGCTACTTTTTATCCCGGAGTTCCCGCGGGATTGGGACTTACGCGGGTGAAACCGCGGGGCGCAGCTAGTATTAGATATTGTCGGAATTTCGAAACGGGATTCCGTTAAGGATTTCCGAATGTACGTGGCGAAAGTAAATGTGAGTCAGATTCGCACTTGAAGGGTTCCGTCAAAACAAGCACTGATTAGGAATATAAAGAGATGCAAGTGATATTTGTATTAAAAATGTTTTATCGCCTCTGTGGTCTAGCGGTCAAAGCGTTGGACTTAACTGTCTGAGGTCCCTGGTTCTATTCCCGGTTCGGCCAATAAAAGGAAAACACGTGGCATTCAAATTTTGTAATAAAAAAAATGTTATTCGGGATTGGATATGTGCCCAGTTGGCGATAGGCTTGCCACCTATCACATTGTGGGACTTAGTGTCTTCGGCTAGTCGAGTGTGCCCTGGTTGTACCTCTGTCTACGTCTTCAGGGATATGGGCAAAAAGTACTTTTTTTCTTTAAATGATTTACGAAATACATTCGCAAAAAAATATAAATTTGTTTAGATACCAACAAACTGAAACTCGTTTTATGATAATACTAGCTGCGCCCCGCGGTTTCACCCGCGTAAGTCCCAATCCCGCGGAAACTCCGGGATAAAAAGTAGCCTATATGTTATTCTGGGTCTTCAGCTACCTACATACCAAGTTTCATCGTAATCGGCTTTGTAGTTTTTGCGTGAAAGAGTAACAAACATCCATACATCCATATATCCATACATACAAACTTTCGCATTTATAATATTAATAGGATTCACCTTATTGTGTATTGTTAAACATTAATCATTAATTTGGTACCTACTTTTGGTACTACCTTTTTTCCCCGTGTTGGTCTGGACTTCTTTGTAGAATAGACCATCTGCCTTCCTTGCCAGGCAGCTCGTAAAAGGTGAGCATAGGCTCACCGTCACTAACACCGTGACATCTGGCTAGGTGGTAGAGTTTTGCAGCGACTCGCCCGGATTCGTACCACCGTAGTACCATATTACTTATTCCTGCCGCCAAAACGTCATGACGTGTTCTGATTCGGAGGGTAAGGTATCCCTTAAACTTAAGTTGGCAACGCACCATTACCACCTTTGGTGTCTCTAGGCGTCGTGAATTTCTTACCACCAGGAAATCCGCCTGCTTGCTTGCCTTCCAATATAATATAAATATAAAAAAAAAGTAATAAAATACTTATAGATGTTAATGAACTAATTATTGTTGTCATGTAATTATTAAAACACGATAATCAATTATTATCAAGATACAAAATATTGAAGTGATTTTATTTTAAAATACTAAAAAAGGTGAATTGTTTAATATCTTTTATCATTTTGAAAAATGATAAAAGATATTAAACAATTCACTTTTGGATTTTAAACTAATTAAATTAATGTTAATTTCGTGGTTGCTAAGAGTCCATATTCCTATTCACTCTTAATATCACTTTTTTCTACAAGTTTTGTAGGTAGATACACAGTTGCCTCAATGTATAGTTTTGACCGTGATAGTATTCAGGACAGATAGGACCTAATAGCCACAAAAATGTGTTAAATGCAAGAGACATAGCGACTTTGGAAAATATGTCGAGTGAAGTGTTTCAAAAATGACGCGTACGTAACAACCAATGACACAATGCAATGGTTTAGTACCAACATTTGCACTCCACTCGGAAATTGAATTTCAGCGGAGATACATATCATACTTTCAAAGTAATGAAATGGGGTCTCTGAATTTGTCGTTTGAGTAATAACAATTAGTTATTGATATTACGAAATCCCTTACAATAGCTATGCTAAATTAGAAGGTAAAAATATATTGCGAGTTTATTACACCTTCGTTTTATATATACTTAGTCTGGCCATAAATACTGTTACACTTAAAAATAAAAAAATATTACATTTGAATTTCGAATCTGTCATTTTTATACGATTGTTCATTGTGTTTTCTCATTTTGGCGCCAATACATTGTACAATATTTTGCGATATTAAAATGGAGTGGGGTGATAAAGAGAACCGAATCGCTGTGATTGCATTACACAAAGTAGGTATGGAGCCAAATGCAATTTTTAAAACTCTCCATACACTTGGTTTTAGTAAAATGTTTGTGTACCGGGCTATTAATAGGTACAATGAGACTTCCTCTGTTTGTGACAGAAAAAGATCTGGCCGTCCACGTAGTGTTCGTACGAAAAAGGTGGTCAAAGCAGTAAGGGAAAGAATTCGAAGAAATCCTGTCCGAAAGCAAAAGATTTTATCTCGGGAAATGAAGATAGCACCTAGAACCATGTCGCGTATTTTAAAAGATGACTTAGGACTTGCAGCCTATAAGAGACGCTCTGGTCATTTCTTAACTGATAATTTAAAGAAGAATAGGGTCGTAAAATCGAAACAATTACTGAAGCGGTACGCAAAGGGAGGTCACAGAAAAATTTTGTTTACGGATGAGAAAATTTTTACAATTGAGCAACATTTTAACAAACAAAATGACCGTATTTATGCTCAAAGCTCTAAGGAAGCTTCCCAATTAGTCGACAGAGTGCAACGTGGACATTATCCAACTTCAGTGATGGTTTGGTGGGGTGTTAGCTATGAAGGAGTGACTGAGCCATATTTTTGTGAAAAAGGTATCAAAACATCGGCACAAGTGTATCAAGATACCATTCTTGAGAAGGTAGTTAAGCCCCTTAACATCACCATGTTCAATAACCAAGTATGGTCCTTCCAGCAAGACTCGGCGCCGGGTCATAAAGCTCGGTCCACGCAGTCTTGGTTGGAAGCGAACGTTTCGGACTTCATCAGAGCTGAAGACTGGCCGTCGTCTAGTCCCGATCTTAATCCGCTGGATTATGATTTATGGTCAGTTTTAGAGAGTACAGCTTGCTCTAAACGCCATGATAATTTGGAGTCCCTAAAACAATCTATACGATTGGCAGTGAAGAATTTTCCCATGGAAAGAGTGCGTGCTTCTATTGATAACTGGCCTCAACGTTTAAAGGACTGTATTGCAGCCAATGGAGACCACTTCGAATAAGCTTTTTATATTTTTAATTGTTGTATATTTATGTATTAAACTAACACACTGTAAAAGTAATATATGTTATTTGCAGTTAAAAAAATATTTTTTTTCTTTATTACAATATTTATGGCAAGACTAGGTATAAAATGTATATGTAATGTATAAATAATATAAAATGTATTCATTATTACAATACCTTTTACACTACTCTTTCTCAAAGTAGGCTTTAACGCCCCTTGTAGGCACTGGAAGCCGAAAGGGCGGTAAGGGAACCTAAATACTTAAAACGTTTTTTTTTTAAACTTCAGATGAAACAAATATATTATTGAAGTTTTTGACGAGAAAAGAGGTTGAAGGGTGCTACAAAGTAATTGATTTTTAAAGGAGGCATTACATGAAATAAGTTTGGGGACCTCTGAGTTTTTATGTTTAGGACTTACACCATATATCTAACAGCAAAATGATCGCAGTTTTAATGAGAGGTTGCGATGGTAAGGCAGGTTACTAATAACTTAAACTATGCAAGAGACAAGAGAGTTTAAAACGTATCTCTAACATGATTTGTGTCCTTATGTGGTGTGTATTTCACATCTTTCAATAATCTGTCTGTTTGTTTGTTATCTAACACTAAAAGTTGCTTGTTTGTTTTGTTTTAAGAACATATTTTGGCAAGATGATGGTAAAAGAGACATATCACATAAGCAACTGGTGTCTGTTTTTTTATGTCAATAGAGAATTCTAATCTCATCGTAAAAACCTGGCTCACTGCCAGATGTTTTGGTAGAAGATCATAAAAAATTGAATATTAAGAAGTCATTCAATTTATTGGCATGGTGATTTATGGAAGTGTCCATAAGGTGATCATTATATGGATGAGGAAGCAATGAGCACATAGCTTACTTGCTGGAAAACGACGTTTGCTGTGTAGAAAAATGAATGTAATGCGAAACTCTGGCTAAGTGTTGCATTGCCAGCCTTCAAGGGATAGGTGAGCCCTAACGCCGAAGATATATACGTCGCATTAAGATTAGGATTAATAGCCTCTGTGGTCTAGCGGTCCAGATGTCTGACTTGATTGCATAAGGTCCCGGGTTCGAATCCCGGTTCGGGCAACAAAACAAAAATTTGGTTTTTCCAATTTTCTTTAAAAAAATGTTGCTCGGGATTGGACATAAATTTTTATGTGCCCGGTTGGCGATAGATTTACCACCTATCATATTGTGGGACTTAGTGTCTTCGACTTGGCGTGGGTGCCCTGGTTGTGCCTCTGCCAACTCTTCAAAGATATGAGCGTGAAGATACTTTTTTTAGGATTAAAAAAGTCAATCATTACGACAAAATTAAACCCTTCGAGAATGAATTGCGCCGCGTAACGAACGCCAAAAACATTCGGAATTTTGTTACTTAAAATTCGAACACACATTTCCCGTGTTGGTCCGGATTTCTTTGCAGAATAGACCATCTGCCTTCCTGCCAGGCAGCTTGTAAAAGGTGAGCATAGGCTTACCGTCACTAACACCGTGACATCTGACTAGGTGGTAGAGTTTCGCAGCGACTCTCCCGGATACTGCCGCTATAACGTCATTACGTATTCCGGTTCGGAGGGTAAGGTAGCCGGTAAACTTACTTTTGCTCGAGGCCTAACACCCCGGTTTCAGGTTGGCGATGCACCATTACCACCTTTGGTGTCTCTAGGCGGCGTGAATTTCTTATCATCAGGAAATCCGTCTGCTTGTTTGCTTACCAATATCATAAAAAAAAACACGTCAGTATTTTTTACGCTCTGAATTCTAAGGTTCGCTACTTACATTCGGAATTTAGTTGCGGAATTCCGAATGTTCCGAACGCAACCAATTTATATAAATCTAAGGAACTACCACATGCATTCGGAATTTTTACATACGAATTAGGAGTGAATTTATATAGGTCGCTTTTGTGGTCTAGCGGTGCGGCATCAGACTTCTTGGGGCCCCGGGTTCGACCTGGGTCGGGCAACAAAAAGAAATAGAAAAATGTATATTTTCAGTTATCTAAACTAACGATGCTCGGGATTGGATACAGGTTAGCAATAGGCTCTGTGATAGGGGTATCACAGTGTGGAACTTAGTGTCTTCGGCTAGTCGTGGGAGCTCTTGTTGTGCCTCTGCCTACCTACCTCTTCGAATAGTAGTAATAGTACCTACTTTTTTATACGGGTAGAAATTTTGTTTCGGAAATTCGAAACAAGATTCCGAATGCATGTAGCAGACCTAAGTATTATGTGTACCCAGCCGCATAATGAAAAAGGTCATGAAGAAGTGATGTTTTCTCTTTTCTGACTATTACTGGTTTCTAAAGGACGCTGTATCACGGAACCACATCAATCGTGTTGGATCCTGTTTGACCTCAGTGAACTGGTAATGGTCGTACTTCCTCATCCGGTGATTACCCTTTATTAATATAACCTGTTTTAGATAAAACTGTATTTTAACTTGCTTTGCGCAGCTTGCACTCGTTCAGTTGATATCTTAAAGATAGATTGTTGGAAGATGGGTATCGTCAGATCAGATTATGAGTATATAATAGCCCTGGAAGCCAATTTTATGATTGCCGTCCTTATGGGACTCATACAATTTGAAAAATTCTTAATATAAGATTCCAATGTTTGTAAGAAGTAGGAACAATACGAAGTTTGAATTATCGTTAGCTTACGCAGAAAACTGGTATCAAAGAATATATAAACACTACGTAATAAGAGGCGGGACTTCCATAGATACACAGCAAACTCGAATTTTGTATGAACTTTTGCTTAAAGTGACACATTTTAAACGCAACTAGTTATGAACTGTTGTCTAATTATACCTAGTCTTGCCATAAATATTGTAATAAAGAAAAAAAATATTT
>NJDD01000889.1:0-16530 GCA_002245505.1 Calephelis nemesis
TTTTGTCGCTTAGTTTTTTTGTCGGTGACTTTTGATTGCAGGTGTGTCACCTGAATCGATTTTTTTGCTCACGAGTGTACATACAAACACTTATATACACAAACTCACTCACACACACACAAGCCTACACACTGGTGCGCAAAAGTTTTTTTCTATGGTATACATGCAGGTACTTATGAAAATTAATATTTCAAAAAATGTAACTTTGGTGATAAGGGGTGGTGGCCAGGAGATCCATGCTACGGGGTTTACTCAGTTTGGACTCCTGTCTCCTTTTACAATACTGTTTTATTTAAGTTACACTATGTTTAAGGCCGCTTTTTTTTATGGGAGAAAATAATAAAGATTATTATTAAAATTTCTTTTGGGAATTAGTAACCATTTAAAATAAATAAAAATTATATTTACATGATATTAAAATATTGCACAACTTATGTCAGTGAGATTAATAGCATAATAGCATTGCACAACTTTTATTTACAAAATAATTGTGCAATGTTATGGGTGTAGCTAACAACAAAAGTTGTAAACATAAATTGTAATTATCAATTTATCAATACCAATTTTTGTTAATAAAAAAAATATTTAATGTATCATAGCAATATAACATTTACTGATGATAACTTTTATCTGGTTCTGCAATACTTTTACATTAAGATAAACAAACAAAGCATTATATTTTTTACATGACAATAATATTTGTGGTAACAAAAATATTTCATGCGCAGCCAATATTTAATTTAAAAAATATTATGAAAGACAACATTACAAAATCATACAACTTCATGAATTTAACAAAATCTTATTAAATTTAACCTTCTGAGTTTTAAAAATATTCACTAAATATAAAAGCATGAGAATAAGTAACTATTTAAAAAAAATATGTTACTACATATTTAAAAAGTAATATATTTATATGATATCGAAGCATTGCACAACTTTTGTTTACAAAATAATTGTGCAATGTTATGGGTGTAGCTAACTAAAAAAAGTTATAAACATATATTGCAAATATGAAAGTTTTATATCATAAGACAAAGACCAATTTTTGTTAATAAAAAATAATTTATCACAACAATGTAACATTTACTGAAATTTACTTTTATCTGGTTTTTCAATACTTTTACATTAAGTTAAACAAAAATGCATTAAGTAGTTTTTTTTACATGAGAATACTATTATGTTGTACTATAAATATTTTAAGATTAGCCGATAATTAACTAACAAAAAATTATGAAAGCCTTAAATCTGTCACACTTTAAGATACATTACCAAATCATGGAACTTCATAAATTGAACAAAATCTTATTTAACCTTATGAGTTTACAACATATTCGCTATATTTAAAAGCAATCAGATTGTGCTAATCCTAGGATGGATGAGTGAATCCATTTTTCGGAGGATATGAATTTTAGTAAGTGCAATAAATGCTTAATGAAATTACATTTAAGTGTATAACAACTAATAATAATGGAAATTAGTGCTTACCTTCAGTTAACCTAGCACGGCCACCAGTTGGTTGACAGAGAATTGTTGAACATCCTGCACAAACGACGACTCTCTGAGCGTGACTGAATACCGTTGTGATTTTATAACAACCGGGACATTTGACATCCATGAAATATGAATTAGGATGTGGCACTAGCCTCTTCAGCTTGTGCTTCCTCCTTTCTGATACAGGCGTAGGGTGCAATAAGTCAATTGCGAGCTGAAAGTTGAGACATAGGTTAGGTTTACTTTTAAATTTTTCATGGCTATATTCTTAAAGATTCTAATGAAACAGTATTCAGGTAAATAATAACTATTTTTTAAACGTGATACAATATTTCACAAGATAACAACGTTCTTCAAAATATACACGAAACGTCAGAGCCATGTGTTTCGAATGTAAAACGCGTAATTTTATATTCCAACATTTCCAACCACAATACTTTTCGAAACATCAAACACATTTTAATCACAGATTTCACTTTTATAAATTAAATATTTTGTTTGTAGATATTTTAATTAATTAAAATACACACCGGCATGGTTTCTGCTTCGATGCAAAACCGGAAAAGGAAAATCGTTCATAATGAACCAGAGATTTTATACTCTACCTATAATTTATAGACGGTATGCGTTCGGAAATTTAAATGAATCACAAGATGTCTAAAATATTTTTAATATATTTACTTTAAAACGACTTTTTCTATTTAAAATCACTTAAATAAAAATAGTGTTAACTTCATTTCATTGACCTTAACATTAAATATCTAAAATTAAAAAAATTATAAAGGGTTAAATAGTACAAAAATGGTATTTATGTTTGATAAATGAAGTGATGCCTTAGGTTTGCGCATTATTTTTTTTTATTTTGAATAATTTCACTGTTTAGAATTTAGCGATGTTTAAAAAAATCACAGAAATCTTTGATTCAGTTTTAAAACTGTTCAGTATAGTTTTGGATTATCTATGCTGAAGACAGTGGGCGTGTTCGGCCGAATTAAGTACTTACTAAACTTAGTAAGCCAGTAAGCATAAAAAAATTAAAGTCTTACAAGCTGACTGTAGCACTTTTCGGCGAGGACAGACTTACTGGCTTGACATAACACAAAACACCGGTTTATGTCATATCCCGTACATAAACAATAAGCAAAATGGCGTCGTATATTAAGCCATACTTACTGCGTTAGCACTTATTTTGTGTCCCGGCCGAAAATTTTGTAAGCATTGTAAGTGACTTACAAAATTTTGTAAGTACTTACTTCGGCCGAACACGCCCATTAGCATTTGACACTTGATGCTTCGACAAACTTCAACTTGACAATTTTAGAATTTAGTTTCGTTTTGACTTTTTGTAATTCGTGAATCGTGCTGCGTGTTTTTCAAGTTTTCATTTAATTGTTATTTTCAAAACGTTGTGAGAAATAAAAAGAAACAATTCCTATCAATAACATATCAGACAGCATAAAGCAATTCAACCTGAAGCAGTTTTATTTTTGATTCCAAACATAACAGGTTATAACTATGGCTGATGAGGAGTACGATGGTGAAGACGGTGGAGGAGATTATGATGATATCGTTGAAGAAGATAACAATATCGAAGAAACAGAAGACCAGGAAGATGATGGCTATAATGTGCAGTGTGTGGCGCCGGGACAAGCTGGTGGTGGTGTCGAAAAGTCCAAACGAATTACCACTAGATACATGACGAAATATGAACGAGCAAGAGTTTTAGGTCAGAATTATGCTCTAAACTTTGATTGCAAGTGCTTATTATCAACAGAAAATACATTTTTCTGTGTGTTAAATTAACAATTAATGTTTTTTTTGTATGTACATATTTACTATATTGCACAATTTTAACACATGAGGTATGGTTGTAATTACCTTCTAGCAGAATATAAATATATTAACTATTAACCAATTTTTTTCTTCCCCAGGTATTGCATTTGATTCTAGTACTAAGTATGATACTCTGAAATATCTAGCATCCCTCCTTTCTGAGGATGATGTGAAAAAAAACGTTCTATCCATATCTTCTAATGCCGTCGGTTGTGATGAAATCGGTCGGAATATGATTACTCCTATCCTCAATATTATTTGTCCAATTCTTACTCATATTCTGAACCAATCAATCACTACTGCGGCTTTTCCTACATCCTGGAAGAACGCTAAAATTATCCCGCTTCCTAAGAAATCGAATCCTGTCGCTCCGTCTGATTATCGACCAATCTTTATTTTCCTATTCCTGTCTAAGGTTTTTGAACGATTAGTTCATCATCAATTTTCTTCCTTCCTTAACTCCCAAAATCTATTAAATGATCTTCAGTCCGGTTTCTGTCCAGGGCACAGTACGACTACTGCGCTAGTAAAGATTACGGATGACATTCGTTTCGCGATGGACAACAAGATGTTAACAGTGTTAACTTTACTTGACTTTAGTAACGCCTTCAACTCTGTGGATCACGACATGCTACTGGAAGTATTACAAACTTTCAATTTATCTCCTGCTTCTGTTAATTGGTTTTGCAGTTATCTACAGGGACGAACACAATTTGTTCAAGCGGCAAAAGTTATGTCATCTTGGTCCATTCTTACTAGTGGTGTGCCTCAAGGTGGTGTTTTGTCACCACTCCTATTCACATCATTCATCAATTCTGTAACTCTGTTCTTATCCTCCCACTTCCACCTTTATGCAGACGATCTTCAAATTTACACCCACTCTCGCCTCTCAGAACTTGACAATGCTATTACTGTTGTTAATAATGAACTGGTCAGTATCGAAAAGTGGAGTAAATCTTTTGGTCTTAAACTTAATCCCATCAAGACTCAGGTCATTATTATTGGTAGCCCCGGACTTATTAATAAGATAAATTGGTCTAGTGTACCCTCTGTTAAATTGAATAATGTTATTATCCCATATCGTAACTATGTTAAGAACTTAGGTGTTTTTATCGATAATACCCTTTCTTGGACGAAGCAACTACAGGAGGTCAGTAGGAAAAGTTTTTGTGCTTGGAATTTGTTGAAACGTCTTCGCTTTTTGCTCCCGATTCCTACCAAGATTATGCTTGCTGATTCCCTGCTACTTTCAATCTTAGATTGTGCTGACGCTAGTTATGTAAATCTTACAGTTGAGCAAATAAATAAACTCTAGCGTCTTCAAAATCTTTGTATTAGATTCATATTTTCATTGCGTAAATATAATCACGTTTCCGAATTTCGTGCTAAGCTCAAGTGGTTGCCTATTAATGTTCGCCGGAACTGCCATATCCTGTCTCTTCTATACTCTATTCTCTTTGATCCATTTGCGCCTAATTATTTAAAGGAGAGATTTAAGTTCTGTAACAGTAAAGTAAAATTTCTCAGGTCCAGTGATAATTTTACTCTTCAAGTTCCCTCTCGTAACACTTACTACTATAGCCGCTCTTTTACCTCGCAAGCAGTGAGGCTTTGGAATTCTCTTCCCATAGATATCAGGAGAGCACCAAATATTAATATTTTCAAAAGTATGTTAAAGCGTCACTTTCTGCGTTCACTGTGATTAATACCTATATTTCTCATTCTAAATTCTAATACCTATAATTAAAACAGGTTTCTGCTTTTAGGATGATTTATTTTGTCTATTAGTAGATGCATTTTTATATTTTTAAGAGCACCATTACACAGTATTCTGTTAAATCTTGTTCCATACTTAGGTTGCCTGGAAGAGATCGCTGATTTGGCGATAAGGACTCCTTTGTGTATCTTATAATTTAAGTTTTATTTGATGTATTTGTAATTTATTTGTATTTGGTGCACAATAAAGAGTTATTGTATTGTATTGTCTTGTATATTGCCGAATCTTCAAACTAGTGCGGATGTGGTAGAGGTTGTAAACTCACCTGGAAATAAACTTGTGTTTGGTGTTTTGCTTTGGAATGGGGGGTTTATAGAGATTTTAATTGCAGGGTTCTTTATTAATTGTTTAACATTATTACTATGATGAAAAAGAAGCAGATGGATCCAAGATGAAAATAAATACATATAGCTAGCAAAGAAGTAGCAAGTGCAGGGTCTTGCCTGGGGAGCACTTAAGAAGCTGATTAATCCCAAGAGCATTACACAGTCCATAGAAAATGTTGGCCTTGGGGTATTGCAAATCACAATAGGTCTAGTCAGGTTGCAGTGGTCCTTGAGGTGCCTCTACACAAACTCGTAGTAGTAATAATAATAATAGCAAAGAAGTTTTTGTGTTAGTTGAAAATTGTAATTGATTTGTTGGAACTCTGGGATTGGCAATGCACCAGTGCCATTTCTGGTGTCTAGGTGGTGTTTGTTTCTTATGAACCTGATTTTTTTCAGTATAAACTAAGAATTTCTACAGTGACTGAAGTTAAATGTCATAGAAAACTGATATATTTTACTGTAAAAACTAAGATAGCACATTATTATTTCAGGTACCAGAGCTTTACAAATTGCAATGTGTGCACCAGTTATGGTGGAGTTGGAAGGAGAGACAGACCCTCTTCAAATAGCTATGAAAGAATTAAAACAGAGGAAAATACCTATCATCATCAGAAGATACCTCCCCGATCATTCCTATGAAGATTGGAGTATAGATGAACTTATTATTATTGATCATTAAAAATAATTATTTTTCAGCTCAGTAATATTAAGCTATTAGTCTAAACATGCCACTTCATTTACATGTCTTAAATATCCAATTTTATGTAGATTTAATTAAATTTGTACCAATTTCTTTCAATTAAAAAGGTATCAAAACAGATGCAATAGTTTTACCAGAATAGTATCCATCAAAAATTAAAAAAAAAGATTTTGACAAAACTGGCAGACTTGCCATCATCATTGGTAATTATATAATTAATGTTATTGTCTGGACAAGAGTAGCACTATACATGACATGGCTTAAATAAGTTGTGAAAAACGATTGAAAACCATTTTTAACCTCCTCGTTGGTTGAGTGGCTAGAGTACATGCCTAACTACATCGACCAACAGCGAGGCTCGGGTTCGATTCCCGACGGGGGCAGGCATTTGTATGATGAACATTAGGATGTCTGCATTTTCGAGTCTGGGTGTTTATTATATATATTCTGGTATCTATTTAAGTATTTTTATGTATTAGTATGACCGTTGACTAACACCCATAACACAAGCATATAATTAGCTTACTTTGGGGTTAGGTTCAATTTGTGTGTTTTGTCCCTGGATATTTATTTATTTATAAAAGAAGAAGAAATAGTCAAAACAGTTTTTGTATTGTGCAAATGATTGTTTTAAATATGAAATGGTTATTCAAAAAAATTTAATCATTAAGCAAGATCTAACCAATCCACAAAAAATATTTGTGATATTAAGGACCGAAAATAGAATTATAAAATTGACTTTCAATTCATTTAAATTGGTCCCATGCATGAAGCGTTTTTAAGCTATACTATTCTTAATTATTTGAAAAAATATGACAGTAAATTCTCTCACCAATATCTAACAGTGATACAATGAATTTTTGGCCTAGTTTAGTAACCTCACTCTTAAATTGTAACATATTAAGTTGCCTCTGTAATCCGATAATCCGAATTTGACTTCATGAGGTCCAGGTTCAATCTCCTGGTCAGGCAACAATAGGAAAATGTGTTTTTTAAACAATTTTATTGAACTTGCCCAGTTTATTAAATTTTCAAATAAATGTTCAAACCTTACCTGGTACCCCGTTGGCAAGACTTGCCACTTATCACATTATGAGATTAGTGTCTTCAGCTACGCGAGGGCTACTCTAGTTGTACATCTGCCTACCTCTTCGGGGTTTAAAAAACAAATATGTATTGATCAACCTTATACCTTGCCTTATATCTGTGTCAAAAGTAAGGTTCATTTCAAAACTAATCTTTCTATCTAATAATTTTTTTTCATGTGGCTGTAATAAAAGATAAGATAGGCTAAAGATAGAAAAAAAATACTTTAAGTTTTAAAATAGTTAATAATTAAGCAATAAAAATAAGGATAACTGCTGTTTTTGTATTATTTTAATGCTATTTAACCTCAACAATATTCCAATTAGGAGACTATTGGGTTACTTGTATATTGTAATTTGTTTATGATAGTCAGTCAGACAGTCATAGAATATTGTTGTAGATCTTAATTATTGATACCACTGTGTTCAAATATTCACTGTTAACTCTAGCAAACACAACTGCTTACATAACTTAGGCACAGTAAAACTAGTAAACCAATTTCAATTTGACTGCCTTGTTGATTGAGGGTCTGGCAATGATATCTTAAAATATCATAGGGGCCTAGCATAGATGAATAACTTCATTGACTAATTGCTAGACTGGCTGTTGGTTTTCCAAAGGGCGCAGGCATTTGTATGATAAACGTTTAGATAACTCCACACAAGAATATATTTTGCTTACTTTGACAGCTAGGTTACATACAATTTGTGTAATTTGTCCAGGGATATTTATATATTCAATTATTTTTTATTCGATCATTCATATTCTGAAAGATTTTATCAATATCCCACTAATAGTTTTGGACTTGAAAGCATGTGGAACCTGGTTCGATTCCCGAGTCGGGCAACAATAAGAAAATTTGGTTTTTCCAATTTTCTAATACAATAAAATGTTGCCCGGGATTGAATATGTGCCCGGTTAGCGATAGACTTGCCACCCATCACATTGTGGGACTTAGTGTCTACGGCTTGTCGTGAGGAGCCCACGACAAGCCGAAGGCACTAAGTCAGTGGTTGTGCCCCTGCCTACCTCTTCGGTTATCCATATACATAAAGATACTTTTTTAATAGTTTTAGAGGTGTATGCCATAACTTAACAAGCATATATCAAAATCGAGTAACAAACATATGGTCGAATTGATAACCTCCTACTTTCTTTTTTGGTCGTTTAAAAAAATCTGCTACGCAACATGCCCTTTTACTTTGGCCATTCCATATTCGATTTCGAAAACATTTTGAAACTTGTACAAAAAAAATTTAACCTGCAGAATTCTTAGTTTCCATTAAAAAGGGATGTAATAACTAATCTTTGTTACTATACAAACAATTTCCTCTTTATTTTTAGTATAGACTAGTTGTTTGTCCGCGACTTCGTCAGCGTAGATAAGCTACGGCCTACGAGGTACGACTTTCATCCCTTATGATATACTTAGTCCTCTGTGGTTTGATTTTTATAAAAAAAACTAGCTGACCTAACGATCTTCGTATCGCTTGACATTACTTACAATTTGTATAGTAATTTTTCCGAGTTTTCTCTTCATATGATCTCTCTTCTGATAATACCCAACACAACAAAAAAAAACAAAATTGGTTCATCCGTTCAGGTGAGGTGCGATGATCACGCGAAATGGAGATAATTTTTAACCTAGTTCAAAAAACGAGGAGGTTCTCAATTAGGCCGGTATATTTTTTTATGTGTGTACACCAATTTCTCCGCGGTTTCTAAACCGATTTACGTTAATCTTTTTTTGTTTGATGCGGAATAGTTTCGAATAGGTCCCATAAAAAAATTGATTCAGATAGGCCCATTAGTTTTCATTTTACGAGCATTTTTATATACATAGATAGCCTGTTTAAATTCGAATTTTAGCTAAGTACATCAAATTCTGAAATACCATCATAATCTACTTAGCGGTTTAGCTGTAAAAGAGCAACAGACAGACACACAGACAGTTTTTAGCATTTTTAAATATTAGTATCTATGGATCACCTTTCCTAATTACATACCTATTTGACATGTAACCAACGTAGCTGCCAAATATAATTACTTAGAAGTCCAAAGATGGAGTTACAGCCCAGTGAAGTTGTAAAAAATTTTTGGCAATATGTTAGGCATTCGAAAAAAAGATGGAGTAGGTCAGGGCTTCCCAAACTTATCTGTACTGTGACGCCCTTAGGACATGCTATTTTTGAACGACCCGTGGGGGTAAGGGTGGCTCTGGATCGAAAATACATATCACTTATACTACCTACAATCTCTATTAGCTTTTACGACTTCTCTTAAACCAGCCCGCACCCCGTGGATCAAAACTAGTTACCAGTTACAATAATTGCAATCCTAGTAACTGGTTCTGGTGGATTCGGATAACTAACTCGACTTGGTCGCATTTGACCACCTCGTTGGTCGAGGGGCTAGCGTATACGTCTCAACTACATCTACTTACCGCGAGGCTCGGGTTCGATTCCCGACAGGGGCAGACATTTGTGTGATGAACATTTAGATGTCTGCATTTCCGGGTCTGGGTGTTTATTAAATTTATTATGGTATCTATTTAAGTATTTCTATGAATTGGTATCGTTGACTAACACCCATAACACAAGCATATAATTTGCTTACTTTGGTTAGATCATATTTGTGTGAGTTGTCCAGTGCCACGACGCCCCAGGGCGCGACGCACAGTTTAGGAAGCCCTGGAGTAGGCAATAGAAAGAATGGCAGTTTGAAATATTTAAGCGGGTGTCATTTTGCAATACGTGCCAAGTGGTACTGCAGTTGTATGTATAAATCTCTGTTGATTTTTAGTCTGCTTAATCTTTAGTAATCGATAATCTGATATATACAATTTGTTTTTGGCTGTGGTTTTGTGACGGGGCTTTATATTAAAAAAACAGCAGTGTCAGGTTGGCAGCGAACCATCGAATTCACAAGGCTAAGGGTTGATTATCGATAAAGAAAGTATTTGTGTAACTAACGTCTTTGTATCTGTATTTATTTCTACTAGTGGTCGCCCATTGGTCGACATTCGACCATAATATAAATTTTAATATCTTGCTGATAAGAACGCACGTCATCTTTAGTTCTTAAGACCAACTACTTTGTTTCCAAACTTTTTGGTGCGCCATCTATGATCTTTTATCGTTATCATCAATATATTTGTTTGTGTGTGTCAAATGCGGGTAATGTTTTATTTATTGATTTAATGTACTTTATAAGCATTATTATTGAAAAATATTAGCGTTCTGCACTTCTCTTACACATAAAATATAAGTGTGACAAATTTTATGCTCCTGCGTCCGCGCAATTTTCTTAAAAAGGGGTCCAAAATTTTTGCATCAGCTGTCGTCGACTAACACCTATACTTATTTCGTTTACTGGGTTGACGGATTTCCTAACAACAAAAAGATCCCCGTGTTGGACCGGGCTCCTTTACGGAATAGACCATCTGTGTTCCTGCCAGGCAGCTCGTAAAAGGCGAGCACAGGCTTACCGTCACTAAAACCGTGACCTCCTACTATGTAGTAGATTTTCGCAGCGACTCTCCCGGATTGGAACCACCGCCTTACCTATTTCTGCCGCCATAACATCAATGCTTGCCGTTGACGTGTTCCGGTTCGGAGGGTAAGGTACCCGTTAAACCTACTTTTGCTCGAGGTCTAACATCCCGGCCTAAGGTTGGCAACGCACCATTACCACCTTTTGTGTCTCAAGGTGGCGTGAATTTCTTACCATCAGGAAATCCGTCTAAGTACTTGTGTGCCTCCCAATATCATAACAAAAAAACAAATCACCAGTAGACGCCCATAATTGTTAGTACTGGTTTCTTCGCCAAACTAAGCTTGTTATGCCGCTTCTTTTAGTAAGTTTAACGGCTGCCTTCTTCTCCAGAATGACAGGGTTGGTTTTAGCACTACCAGCACTTTGAACAACATTTCTAATTTAGGTCGAACATTTTTAATTTAAATAAAGATTAATTAGCATTTCAAGAATAAAGAACGACATAGGTAAGCTAGCCATAAGTTTAATTAAAATAACCGTATGTTTTTTGTGTATTTTAGCCTTTTGGAAAAATAAAGTTTACTGGATTCCTTACTTTGTATCTCGCGCCCTAGACAATGCTCTGAACAATCGCACCATCACTCAACATTGCCTACTTACCTTCCTAAGCCCGAAACTGCAGACCGGGACACAGCGGTGGCAAAAAGCTGACACTATAGTGGTTAGAATAGACACGACAGTACTAGCAATCTGTTCGAGTAATCGCAGAATCCTACCACCTAATCAAGGTCCAGTGTTAGCGTCAAGGAAAGAAAAGTTAAAATCTTACGACCAGCCAGGCATTGAAAATAGGTGTGTATAGTCGTTTCTCAACTTTTTCCAAAATTCAGGCCTCAGCGGTCCGTTCCTTGGCACATAATATGTAGTACCTCATCCAAAAGAAGTAACGTTGAAAGTATAAACAAATCTATTTGTAATTTATAGCCGTTCTTACATCAAACTTACGACCTTCGGATGCGATTTTAATGCGATCGGAAATTGGGACAACTAGTTACGTCATTAAAAGTAAAAGTTCCTAATAAACCCAATCATATAAAAAAAATTATATGATATATTTAACAAACAAAAGTTTGGATTTCAAGACTCACACATTATTAAAATAGGATTTTTTAGCATAGATAACAAGCGTTCAGGTACTTTAAATTAAAATTGTTACTGTCTAAATGCGTATGTCTGATAGGATTTTATTGACTTCACAGGCGATTTTGATAAATTAGGATGATTGAAGGCCCAAAAGTTTGAATTTTTTAAATTTGTTTCCCTGGCGACACAAATTTAAAATGTAGAAAATGAAGATATTTTTAAATTTAATTTATTATATATTTTTTTGTAGAAAAGCATAATTTCTCAGTAAAATACAAATCAGAATAACTTAATTATTAGCTGGAAACTGCATGCATAGATACTGTAAGCTTCTCAAAACACAGTCAGAGCCACGGCCAAACCTATTGTCTGCAAGATAAACGATAATATGAGAGCTAAATCAGTATAACACCTTGGGCCCTATAAATAGTTTCAGATAGCAGTATAATTATTTTATAAGCATCTCATAAACGTTATATAATGGTAGAATGCTAGTATTCAGTGTAGCATTTGAAATATTATGTTTCCCAGTTGTTCTAGGTATTAGTTTTATTATGAAATTAATATACTTTTTAATATACGTTCAGTAGGTGAGATCTCTCCCTAACATAACTTCGTTTTTTTATTAAGGCCTTATTGTGCCTGATTACAAAAATATTTATTACATAAATAGTAAATAAAAAAATAGTAGTGATCAATTCTAATGTAGTACAGTCAAGTTCGGCGTTTTGATTATGTGGAATACGTTAACTATGATACGGTTGTCCGCCCGCCCGCCTTGGCACTTGGCACACGAGCAGAAATTACTGAAAGCTCGGCGCGGGGAGCTGCGCGTGCGCCAGTACTCCTTCGACCAGCGATGCTGTGCTGTCTCCGGAAATAGAGTACTTTTCTCTCTAAATAAATCTATCCGTAATCGCGTATTCCATTGAAATTGTAGTCAAAAATAGAGTTCATACATTTGATATTTTTTGCAAAGTTTAGATTTTTTTGACTTTTTTTCAATGGAAGAAACGCGAAGTGCATTTCCAAAGGAATGCACTTCGCGTTTTTTGTAAAAGTGAAATTTGTTCCGGAAGATAGATACATGTGATTCGCGTCCTTAGATCGACTGATCGGGTGCGCGAGTGTGAGTGCAAATGACTGATAGTCCGAATTATCGGACTGAAATCTAACATAATGTGGACCAAGAGATTAAAACTATGGAGGTTTATAATGTGCATGTTGTTTGCTGTGTCGGCGCTCGCGCATATAGCCAGAGGTAAGTCGGAACGATCGCTGTGAGTGGGAGAGCGAGTAGCTCTGCCGTCTGCGTCACTCATTTCTATTTTCGTTGTAACTTGCGCTAAAATTATGTAAAAATCGCGATTCAACACTATTTTTGGCGTTAACCTAGAGAAAATTATCTTCACTCTAATTATATACACATAAATTATAAAGTATGAAGTAATAAATAACTGAAAGACGGCGATAGATTCAGCCGCGTAGAGCTACGCAAATAGAATGCAGGGATTCGGGGACGCCATCTTGTGAAAAACGATAGTATCATGACGAGATTATAAAAATGAAAAACTGAAATAGGTCAATATCATACGGTTTATGTAACGTATGAGTTATGACTAATGACTTACGTACCTAAATCTGTACTTAATTTGTATAACATATTTTCAGGACCTAGTTACATCTCAAAGTTCTAAGTAAAGGCCTAATTAAGTATCTTATCAAAACAAAAAAAAAACATTCTAATAAAAACATCATTAGAAAACCGCAATCGTAAAGTAAAAAAATGACAGTTTTATCTCTCGTAGAATTTTATAAAAAGTATTTATAAAACCAGTTTACTAAAGTTGCAGTATTTGCCTGCAGTTTGTCAGCAACTTTTTGTCATTAAAGATATTTACCATCTTTTAGATTTCAAAGTATGATCCCTATAATTCTATCTGTGGAAACCCAATTAAAATAATTGATCTAGAATTTTTTCTGTGATGCAATTGGTTAGTCAGAAAAAATGTTTTGATACTTAAAACGTCATTTTCTTCTGCACTTATGCATCAAAATTCATTTGCGATTTAAAATACATATAGACAAAAAAGTGCAGGTGTTACATCTGTAGCAGCTGCGGCAGAGTCGACATTGACTAAAGACACAGATAACTGAATTGAGGGCACAATGTACAGTGGGCTGTACCTACCTATGCAGTGCGACCAACTTAATAAACTGTTCAGTAAAAAGTGTCGTGAGCTTGACGATTAGTTTTTCAGAATTTGACTTTGGAAATAGCAATAGTAACGACAAAATAAAATGTGTGTGTGTGTGTGTGTGTATGTGTATTATTAGCAACGTAACACACAGCTAAGAAGTGAAACTTCTGTGATATCATTTTTAGCGCATAGATAGATATACCGGCCTACGAAACAAAATTCACCAAGAACGCAGTATGAAAATCGGCGATAACATACATTGTTCTTTTGTGGAGCGTAAAAAAGAAATACCTATATATCTAATAAAGAAATTTCACTTTAATAAAGAAATGTACCTAGAAGAAAGAGTTTTATATAGTGCTTGCCCGTCACAAACTAATGAATGGAATGACGTTTTACGATAATCTTAAAATAAAAAAAATGAACCCCCGACAAACGGTCCACCCCTCAAAAGTAATAGCGCCACAGATAGACACTCACACGCACATCTACCTTCCAACACTTCTTTAATGTGCTTTAAAAGAACTGCAAAAATTATGAAACCATATGTAATTTTTCAACTACGATCCGTCAGCCGTCTGCAATTTCATTCATCATGTCCTTGTCGTAAAGTCCTCGTCATTAGAAATTACGTACAGATTTGGAAAAGGAGAATTGGATGAGTCCAAACTCTATGGTTTTACCAGTAGGCATTTCAGGGTTACGTCTCTGATTTTCGATCTCCATCATCAGACCAGCTCAGTTGTGCCATCCTTTGTTAGTGTTTCAATTGTTAGGTCTAACATTTATGATTAAAAGTGAAATAAATACCCATTTTGCGTCTAATATCTATTCCGATGCTTTTAAATGAGCTGATGGTCTTGAATGCCTGGACATATCTCCATAAACTATAACTTAGAACCATTTAGATAACGTCAGCTTTTGATTAAAAACATCAAAGTCCTTTCATCATCCGCTGAAAATCTACGAAACCACAGACAGATAGACAGACACAGACACGTCGAACGTATATCACCTCTCGTTAACGTCGGGCTTAAAAATAGATGCTGAGTTCTGATTCTGACTACTGACCAGAAGTTGGTGGCACTGTACAAACATTTATCGACGAAGTTAAAAGTGGTGTCAAATACTTGCCTACTCTATAAACGGTAGACAATATCGTCTTTACCATAAGGACACACGGGGCCAGTGCCCAGGGCTCCTGTACTCAGAGGGCACCGAATGATCGACCATTTCACTCACATATTTTAACCTTAAAAATATTTCGGTTGTGTGCATTACGTTTTACTCATTGCCCTAATTCAGGAGTGTTCAATTTCGTAGCTAAAGAACGACTCAGTCATTTGTCAATATTATTATGAGCATAGAAAGTTACATCTCTCAGAAAAAATCAGCAGCAGACTAATATTATTAATGACATACTGTAATAAAATATAGAATACTCAAAAAAAATATAGTGAAAATAATTGATGTGATTTCTTTATATTCCAAAAGGGCCCCAAGTTTGTGTGTGCCCAAGGGCCTAAGCATAGTCTAAGATTGCCCTGACGGTAGAGGGTATTACATATCCTGTGCTCTAAATAAATGAATGTAGCGTCCACAACACACTGCGATTTCTATATATTTGTTGATCTGACTAACACTCCAAGGACTAAACTACTGAAAGAGGTTTTTCCACTGAAAAGTTTATAGTCGGTTTAATAATTAAAAACTAAAATATTACTAACTAGTCGTCGCCTTAATAAATTTTAATCTCTTGTTGATAAGAACGCCATCCTTATTTTTAAAGACCAACTACTTTGTATCCAAACTTTTTAGTGCGCCATCTGTGATCTTTTATCATTATCATAAATGTATTTGTTTGTGTGTGTAAAATGCATGGTAGTGTGGGTAATGTTTTATTTATTGATTTAATATACTTTATAAGCATTATTATTGAAAAATATTAGCGTTCTGCACTTCTCCTACACATAAACTATAAGTGTACCAAAACTTTGCTCCTCGTTCCGCGCAATTCTCGTAAAAAGGGGTCCAAAGTTTTGACATCTCGTATTAATATATAGATTCCGTGCTTTTACTGCAGACTAAAAATTCTTAGGTACCTACTAACCCTAATTCTTTAAGCAGTTGATTGTAAAACAAATAATTGTGGGACAAGGCATTGAACAAAATACCCCTATCCTGATGGTAGTAGCCTATAAATACTGGTTTGTGGTCGGAGTTACTGGCCTAAAGTGTAAAAAGTGTAAGTCTACCGGAATTCCTACCCCTCGGACCGAAATAATTTACTTGCCAATCAGCTGGACAAGTCACAGCACTCTTCTACCAGTGGTATTGTTGGTAATGATCAGATTAACCTATGCGCGCACTTTACATGCTGTCAGATATGCATGTCATGCTGGCAGATCGGCTGCCCCATTCCAAAACCTAGTAAGTCTTGAAATGGGTGATTCTTGGTTTTTAGGCTAAATA
>NJDD01000889.1:16613-78617 GCA_002245505.1 Calephelis nemesis
TCAGGCTCATAAAAAATTCAAATGCATAAAAGTTCAGAAAAATATTCTTATTTGCTGCCTTATTGTATAAAAAACAGCTTCTTGCGAGGCACGGCGCAGATAAGCTTGAGAATGCTTAGACCGTGGTGGCTACATTCAAATAATACGGTCAAGGAATTCTTAATATATCCTATCCTATTAATATTATAAATGCGAAAGTTTGTATGTATGGATGTATGGATGTTTGTTACTCTTTCACGCAAAAACAACAAAGCCGATTACGATGAAATTTGGTATGTAGGTAGCTGAAGACCCAGAATAACATATAGGCTACTTTTTATCCCGGAGTTCCCGCGGGATTGGGACTTACGCGGGTGAAACCGCGGGGCGCAGCTAGTAACCAAATAATGTTTCAACAAAAATAAAAATCGGAGAAATTGTAGAGACTTTTACGCCTAAAATAAATCCCTCGTATTGTTCCTTTATGGACAGTTACTTTACTCTTTGGTACTGTTCCAGTAGAATAGACCATCTACCTCTCTGCCTAACACATCCTAAGAGGTGATCATAGGCTAAATATTCAATTAATAAGACCACTGGTAATAGAGTACTTTACAGCAACTTGCCCGGTAGGGACCCTCGGTATTTTTTACCTACATAGTCCTACTGGCATAACGACACTGACATTTTCTGGTCCGGAAGATAGGGTAGACTGACACATCAGGCCTAAAAACTCGACCACAGAACAGAGATGAACGTGTAAAATCTATGGTGTCTTTGGGTTATGGTTGTCTCTTCATCAGTGTGCCGAGTGTGAGTTTCGCACGAATTTACTTTACTACCGCGTTTGCGTTTGGAAAATCCAAATGTATGGAAAAAATAAGTTGTTTCGACTGTCCGCTAGAGGCGCTGACAGTAACTCCATACATCAAGGTCATTAAACGTAAACGCGATAGTACAGTAAATCATTTCAAAAACTCACACTAGGCACACAGAAAAGCATTGTGGTTGTTTTTTTTTTGTAAGAAACAAAACCAAAACGGCACTAGTTTGAGTACTGTTGTATTGCATAACTGTCATATTTTCTGGATAGGTATCAACTTAGTATACAGTATTATTATTCCTAGGTGGTTGGTGAAAAATGATATTTATAGAAGTAAAATCGCAATCGGTTAATTAAAAAATTGTGTCATGTCTGGTAACGCTTAAGTGCCAGTACCGTCAACTTACACTTAAAATCGGAACAAGACAATGAATAACACTGAGGTAATTGTGGAAGACAATAAGGTGTAAGGCGGTGCGTGCTACAATTCCGGGAGAAATGTCAACTCTACTTCCCACTTTGACTGCCTGGACTAAGTAACTCAATAATCCAATAATTAACCCAAATTATTAATAGATTATTCCTCCAGCGATATTTATTTATTTTTTCCATTAGCGAGTGATGTGGTCGGCAAGAAACATAAACACGTAAACGTCTGATATGGAACCGTCAATCCGTAACTAGAGAACATACAGTGCCACCAGCTTATCTGTGCTGTAGTGAAAATCGGAATTAAACCGCTATTTCGTGAAACATCATTCTGATAGTTTCTATGCTTCTTATCGTCGGTGCTTGGTGGAATTCCATTCTTGAAACAATATATTCACAACACTTGTAGTTACTTTCCACAATATTTTTTATATTTATACAGTTTAGTCAACCGGTTTCGCTATACAAGTATCATCAGGGCTATATAAAAACTACAATATTTGTTATATAGCCCAGTATGTAGTGCACGCACCGAAAATGAAACTCCCACAACTACATTTTTTGATTATTTAGTTATTACAACCGCTTATTTCTAGGTAAAATTCTTAGTCACTAACACTAAACGTTACACTCGCAACACTACTGAACAGAGTACAGATGCACTGTACTTTGTAACCTCAATTCTGTCTATGTGAAAATCTTAATAAAAACGCAATGTCGCACTGGCGACGCTTTGTAGAACTAAGTTGGTCGCACTATACTAAAATTACTTTGTGATTGGTGTTACATCCTTTTTAGATGGAAACTGCTAATTTTACACTTTGAATAAAGGCATAAGTAGGTATTAATAACTTAGTATCCCGTGAACTGAATAGGTTTTCACAGAAAAGCATATTATTTTTAAAGCGCAGATAAAGCTGTGAGCATAGCTCTCTGTACTTGTTACTAATGGTATACCTAAATGTGAAAGTGGCTGTCTTTGTGTTTTTTTTTTGCATTTCATAGCAACGATGTTAGGTACAGTTTCGTGTAGAGATAGATAGGAGGCTATAAGGCTAAATTTTATCCCAAAATCTAGAGATATTCTTACGGCTGGTTAATAGCCTTGACATGCTTCGTACTATTGTGTATAATAATAAGAAACATAATACCAAAGAGCAATAAAATATTATTTGTGTCCTTGAAAAGTCACTTGCGAAGTGTATCAAATCACTTCATACACTGAGTTAAACGTGTACAAAAAATAAATATGTAGCAAATTTTGCATCGACTCGTAAGTAGTGGGTAGTTTTAAAAACAAGCTTATCAATCATTTAAAATGCCTGTCATCCATGTCCATAACACGTATTACTCAAAATGTTTATGAACATGAGCAACGGAACTCTATGACTTCATTTTGTTGTTCTCTTGTACTAATAATCAAAAATGATTTATGACCTAAACTATGAGAAACTATGATAAACAACTAAATATCCGCAGCTGCGTCCGCAATTTCGAGTAATTTAGCTCTTCCGTTGGGACCCGTTTAGATTTCGGGATAAAAAGTAACTGTAATCGAGCAAACTCATATTCTGCGTGTTTATTAGACAACAGGCCCATGCCAAAAATAGATTGGTCCTATGAACCATCAGGTAACGTATATAGGACGATATAAGAACATAAAATAATAAGATTTAGCGCTATGCCGTCACCTGTAAGCTGTCCAACTGAGTGCAGGTGAGAATTCAGAAGTGCAGGTTGAGTGAGTCAGTTTTGGTCATTTATTTTTGTAGAGGTCTGCATGGGCCTGTAGTCTACATATGTTGCAAAGAATATTTCGTAGTTTAGGAACATAGATTACAGGTTCTTTCTAGGAGTACAAATGAAATCACTCGAAGTAAGTGGTAGTCTTGCCAAGACACGCCCAATAACTATCATCACGCCCGTAACTCCGAAGCGGTAAACAGTGGCACAAACATGCCATCCACGATTAGGCACCTGCCATCTATATGGGATTTAACCACATTGTGATAAGTGGCAAACCTATCGCCAAAACCGGGTACTTATCCAACCTTGAGAAACGTTGTATTTAATAAAAAAAATAAAACTACTAAAATGTGTCGTTTGTTATATGTTTGCCCGATCTGGATTCGATTCCGACACCTCTTGTTTAATGCAAAACCTTGGTCAGACTCTCAGAGGCGATAGTTAATATTAGCTACAAGAAAAAAGCAAAACTTGATCTCAACATGAGATTGGCAAAATACCATTGAATTCTTTGGTGTCAATATGCGACGTTATTTCTTATTGTCAAGGGATCCATTTGCATGTCCAGCACATTATTGTAGCATCAATTAAAATAATAGGTTAAGCAAAATACGACAACACAGTTGCATCCTCCTATAAAATGCATTGAAGTTTTCCCCATGTCAGTCCGAGAACCCAGACTTACCAGGGACAAACTAAGCCCTTAGTTGGGACTTATAAGCTGAAATCACATTTATAGATTACTCTTACTTCATATGCACTGGCACACAAGCAGCGGCAATTGCCATGCCTTTGATAAGTCTGTTTTTTTTGTAAAAAGGCGTCTTATTGCTAATTTTGACTTAATTTGTTTACTACTAGCTTCCACTCGCGACTCCGTCCGCGCGGATGTCGGTCTTCGCGTGATAAAACTGAAAAATTAAGTTTTATTTTTTTCTACATATTTTTCCAGGATAAAAAGTATCCCATTTTATGCCCAGGATAATAAGGTATGATTATACCAAGTTTCATCGAAATCGAACCGTTAGTTTTCACGTGATGCCTGAACATACAGACAGAAAGACAATTTTTTTATCACATATTTGGGTTTGGTATCGATCCTGTAACACCCCCTGCTATTTATTTTTTCAATATTTTCAATGTACAGAATTAACCCTTCTACAGATTTATTATATAGACTAGCGTGTTTCCCAAAATTTTCTTCAATCTAGAATAGTTACGATGTTCATAAATTGATAGCGAAAAGGAGGAGTCCTTTTTGGAGTATTTTTTAACCAGGAAACATTTCTGTAATCAAGATCACATTCAACCAAGTCATGTGTGTGTGTGTGAGTGTAGACAGTTATATATTATGTATAAAAGAAAATAAAAAAATATTCATTTAAATTTACGGTATTATTTGACTAACTGAATTTTTCGATACGCTGTTTTTGAGAGCGGCTGGTGTTTTTTGTGGCAAGTCCATGCTTGAGCCCCCTGTAAAAGTCTACCAGCTGCACCACGATAGTGGTGAGCACTGACTTTGCGTAACTGCTACAGCCAAGCAAGTTTGACTGAATTTAAGGTAGGTTGCGTAAGGACTACCGCCCAAGGCGCCGGATACAAAGGGGGCCCTGATCAGTTATTGAACAAGGCCTACCTAGATGTGGCTATATGGGGGTGAGTAATTTAGAAAATTATTTTAGTAAAGAGACTGAAAAATAAAAAAATAATGTTAGTTTTTTATTACGCCATTTGACAGCGACAGATGTCGCTCACAATGCTAATACTGCAGAAACCAAGTGCTTTGGTGGAATAATACAACAGGTAACCTAAATTACTAGATTAGCATCAGCTAGCGATAGGATCGTCACATCAAGACAAGACAAAATTATCTAAAGTAGTTGTCTCCCATTGGTCGAAATTTGATCATAATCAATGTTAACATCTTTTTGATAAGTACGACATCTTCATTTATCAAGACCAACTTATTTGTTTCCAAACTTTATTAATTATCATTTGTGCGCCATCTATAACTTTTTTATCATTATCTAAATATATAAAAATCAATTGCTGTTCGTTAGTCTCACTAAACCTCGAGAACCGCTGAACCGATTTCGCTAATTTTTGTTTTGAATTATTTGTTCAAGTCCAGGGAAGGTTTAAAATATAAGAAAATGGAAAAAACTTGCAAGAAAAATATAAAATACAACATTTAACTTTTTCCCATACAAACTGAACAGGTGGAACGAAGTTCGCCGGGACAGCTAGTCATCAATACATTTGTTTGTGTGTGTCAAATCATAGTAGTGTATGTAATGTTTTATTTTTTGATTTAATGCACTTTGTAAGCATTGCTATTGAAAAATGCTAGCGTTTTGCACTTCTCCTACACATAAACTATAAGTGTGCCGAATTTCATACTACTCCGTCCGCGCAATTTTCGTAAAATGTAGTCAAAATGTAGTAAAAGTTTTTGCTTCACGTATTAATATTATAATACACTACAGAAAGTAGGTATTAACGTCAGCTGCAGCACTTTCTAAATTAAATTATGAACTAGACTAGCTGACTAGCTGGATCATCTGGCACACATATGTTGCTTTAAGAAAATATGTCTTAAAGCATCTTCACGCACGTATCCTTGAAGAGGTAGGCAGAAATACAACAAGCTATTAATTAATCTGTGGTGCAATCAGGGCACACACGCCTATCAGAAGTTTTTTTTTTATGATATTGGAAGGCAAACAAGCAGAAGGATTTCCTGGTGGAAAGAAATTCACGTCGCCTAGAGACACCAAAGGTGGTAATGGTGCGTTGCCAACCTGAGGCCGGGATATTAGGCCTCGAGCAATAGTAAGCATACCGGATACCTTGCCCTCCAAACCGGAACACGTCACGACGTTATGGTGGCAGGAATAGGTACAGCGGTGGTACCAATCCGGGTGAGCCGCTGCGAAACTCTACCACCTAGTCAGATGTCACGGTGTTAGTGACGGTAAGCCTGTGCTCGCCTTTTACGAGCTGCCTGGCAGGAAGGCAGATTGTCTATTCTGTAAAGGAGCCCGGACCAACACGGGGGAATGAGATGTTTAGATAATGTGATAGGTGATAAACCCGTCACAGTATACTTAACTGCTTAAAATGTCTAGGTACTATGCTACCTAGTTCCTAGCCTCTAGCCCCTTCGGACTACTGAGTATGTTCATCGTGGCTTTCGCATGTATCGGGTGACTTTTTTTTAATTACTTTGACCGCATCCTCTCTCAGAGTACATGTCCTAATTATTAAATAACGTCCCCGGGTGCGTCCAGGGGAGAAGTTTTCGAGATCTTAACCCCAATCAAAGTTGAAAATTTTCTTTTTTTGAATTGACAATGTTTCCCCAACTCACCGGACTTTGGGTGGCAAGCGGAATACGACTTGGTTTAAATATAACGCTAGCACTGAGTTCTGTCTTTTGTCTTTTGGGGTTTCGCTCGGCGTTAGGCACCGGATGAAAAATAATTTTCCTTATCGCCGAGATAGACGGCAACGATGGTGTAGTGTACTTTCTAACTAGTAGGAGCTCAAATAAAGATATTTTGTCATTCATAATCTCATCTTGAAAAATGATAGGTTTCAAACTTGATTAAGCGAAAAAGGCTCCAAAAGTACTACGTTAAAGCACAGTAAAAAGTCAAAACCATAGACAATTTTCATACAATAAAACGGTCAAGTGCGTGTCGGACTCTCCCATAAATAATAGCAGCAAGTAACATAATACAAAATGTGTTGTAGTTCACATTAAGTTCACATACAGTGGTTGCGGTTAATGACGTACTAAAAATCTGCTTTCCCCTTCAAACCAATTTTCCGTGGAAGTTTACATGGTAGTGCACATCACATATTTTTTTGAAGTTATACTTCTTTTGGCGCGATTGGGAAAAATGACGAGAGTGCATTATTACGATGCGCGCGCACACCGACAGATAAATGTGACAGTCAAAAGCAACACCCTGAAGTTAGTTGCGAGCCTTTTCATTTTTATTTATGTTTTATGATTTTTAATTATTGTTGCATGCTATTTATGTATATTTGTGTATGTATGCGTTGTGTTATTACTTGGTATTTTTGGATTGTTACGCCAAAGAAGTATAACTTCTTACGTGCGTACATGAACACATTCTTTTTTTTAGTTTTATCGTTCTTTTACTTTAAAAGTTACAGGGCGGCGCAACACTTTAAATATGTCTCTCACAAACTATTCAGTTTAGAAAATAATGATAGTAGAAAACTCAACATCATTTTGAAGACCATCCGTCCATAGATACCTCACATTATGGGTTATATAGAAAAAAAGTTTTGCGTTTTAGTTTTATTCTATTCTTTCTTAGTCTGAACGCCTCGTTGGTCGACTGGCTAGCGTGCACGCCTAACAACATTAACCAACCGCGAGGATCGAACTCGATTCCCAACGGGGGCAAGCATTTATGTGATGAACGTTTGCATTCGAAACGAAATGCAACGAAATGTCTGCATTTTCCGGATTTGGGTGTTTATTAAGTTTCTTCTGGTATCTATTTAAGTATTTTTATGAATTAGAATCTTTGACTAACACCCATAATACGAGCATATAATTTGCTTACTTTGGGGTTAGATTCAATTTGTGTGACTTTTCCAATGATATTTATTTATTATTATTAGGGTGTACCACGACTTTTATTTTTTTATTTTGGTGAGAAAATCTTAACGCAGTTCACAGAATATATCTATTTACCAAGTTTCAACATAATTTATTTTATTTTCAACAATAGTTCCTATTGTTTATTAGTGACAGACAGATATAGACATGTTGAATCTATAGGGTTTCATTATTTTGGGTTTTGGCTACGGAACCCTAAAAATGGCAATTATATGTTATACAATATATTAAATAATACCGGAAGTAAAACTTCACAAAAATGATGGCAAGAGTCCAAGAGCAATGTGCTACGACAATGCCAAAACCGTACAGTGATTGAGGCATGGCTTTTTATTACTGTGTCGTTGAGTGGATATTTTTATAAACTGGCCAACATGGTACAATTATAATAACGTTATAAGGGCCAGACCACATCACTGCGTTGTGGCGTCGCATCGCAGTAGACAGCGAACAAGCGCGCGGCTCTCTTAATGCTGAGACAACAGCCTATATATGATATATTATAGATGTTGTAGGCAATGGCGTATTCTGTACTGAGGGGCAAAGCCCGGTGAAGTTGTAAAAACCATTTTTCAAGTTGGCAACACATTAGTAATTCCAAAAAAAAATATACTGAGGGGCAGACAAAAAAATCCTACGCTGTGTCGTTTTAATAACTGTATTTAAATATTTATTTTACTTTGTTTAAACTTTCTTTTTCCATTTCATCTTGTATATGGGCACTTGTCCACGCTTAACATAACTACATAGCTCGTTTTCACAGTTTTTCGTCATTCGGAGAATTGCAGTGCTATGTGAACGCTCTCCTAGGGAGTGGGGTGGGGGCCGCTGCCCCCCTCTGTACGTACTCGGCTATGCCCAGGGTTATAGGTGCGTCGCTACCCTATGGCTGGGATGTTAGGGTTATTGTGCAAGTCTTTCGGTTTCCCTACTCTCCGGACCGGAAAATGTGGCTTTGGGAATAGGAAACCTTGGAAAGTTGCTACACAGCACTCGATGACCAGTGGTCATCTTGGTAGTCATCCATTTAACTTACGAGCTACTAGATGGAGAGGCAGAGGGTCTATTCTATTAAGGGGACCCGCATGCAAATTGCATGAATACAAGAAGTATGCAAGATCCAAAATTTAATAATAATTAACACACCCAATTATTTCTACACCAGTTCCTTTACGAGGTAAGCAGAGAGTTTCGAGTGCCATATCTCACGATCCTTGCAGACTTGCCTGATGTCCTCCACATTTATTACCCTTTTCGGAGTCTCTTGCCACCACCCTCGGATACTTCAACCTAGGTCTCCTCGCGTACAATATCTATCAACATTCACATTGTACATCTGCTTTATAATATACTAGCTGCCCGTTCCGGCTTCGCTCGGATGGTATTTTTTTTACCGTAAATTGAGATATTAGCTATCCTATCTCTCAAGTTGGATCGAACTGCACATGGTGTGCGAATTTTATTATAATCGGTGAAGTGGTTTAGGAGTCCATTGAGGACAAACATTGTGACACGAGAAATCGTAATATATATAATATATTAAGATTTCATCTATCATTCTTTCATTTTAACAACAAGTGTTTTTGTCAATTCCACTCTTTCTCGGATATCACTATTACGTATGAGGTCGACGAGCGTAACACCACAAATCTCAATATAGCAGAATACACCTTAAAAACGATATTATAAAATATTATGAAAGATGTAAAGAAAGTCGTGATAGTTAAACCGATTAGGCTGAAAATTGATGGAGAGATAGCTTAGAACCGGGAGAAGGGCATAGGGTACATTTTATCCCTTACAACATCGAGGAAACTAGGAAAAACGACATTTAATTTTTCCTTAAGAACTGAACGGGCGCAACGAAGTTCACCGGAACAGGTGCTAACGACACACACTCCTGCTACAAGCAAATGTTAACACCATGCCAAGGCAATATGCTGTCGTCCAATCGCGCACATGCTTTACAATCGAAAAACTAAGACTAAACAGCACATAGCAAGCACGCGTCTATCCCATAATCCGACAAGATGTCCCATAGGCCATAGTTTATTATTACACACGACTCTGTCAAGGGCTTTTTCGAGAATCAATGAGTCATAGAAAACCTATTGACCCACTACCGTATGCTTTTCTACGATGTATAATATTTCTACGTACGATGTACGATGAACTGAAATAAAAATCCAAGTAGGTATACAAAAAATAACTTTTTCCTTGATTTTCAAGGCATTTCATAATTTTATCGCCTCTGTGGTCTAGCGGTTCAGTTGTTGGACTTGACTGCATGAGGTCCCGGGTTCGAATCCCGGGTCGAGCAACAAAAAGAAAAAAAATGGGTTTTTCAAATTTTCTAATAAAAAAATGTTGATCGGGATGGGAAATTTGCCCGGTTGGCGATAGGCTTGCCACCTATCACATTATGGGACTTAGTGTCTTCGGCTAATCGTGGGTGCCCTGGTTGTGCCTCTGCCTACCTCTTCGGGGATATGGGCGTGAAGATACTTTCATAATCAGAACACAATATCGTAGCAATGGAAAAAGTACGCGCTTAAAAGTTGACAAAGAAAAAAATATTTTACATACATAAAAAAGTATGAGAGTCAAACACATAGACTCCTCATTTAAAGTCGGTTAATGCACTGCAACATTGGCTTGACACTTGTTCAAAAAGTGTCACTTCCAATTTCAATGACAGAGACAGTGATGTATTGATACGGACGCTGGTACACAATAGCTTGCTATTTAAAATACTGTTTAATTTTCATCGGCCTTCCGTCTAGTAATGGTCGGCCGGTTGCCAACTGCCAGGAACTAATCTTTGATGTGACATCATGCTTGGGGTACCATTAAACGTCCACAAACATTCATGAGTTATTTTAAAAATGTATGTTTATCTAGACTGGTTTAAAGAAAATCTTTTGGTATTTATGGTTCATACCAATCTGATATAAACTTTATTAGTTAGCTTTATTTTAATTAGTGTGCTGTTAACAAGGGCGTAGCGAAGTACTCGCAAAGGGAGCAGCTGCCACCCTCTACAGATTCATCTAAAAAACTTTCTACAGCAACTATTAAAAAAGCTACCTATGCCTGTTAAGCGTGGACAAGAAATTTGTCCAAAAAAGATGAAACAAAAAAATAATAAAAAAATAATAATAAAAAAAACTAATTAACCGTGCAAAACATTTGTCAAGTATGAAAGCTTACCTCGACTAGGTAACTAAGTCAAATACTCAGATGATAAAAATAATTATTTCAATACTATAGTCTAGGACCTAGGATTTACTTTGTTTGCGCCCCTCTATACAAAGTCATGATAACGAACTTCGCATTTTTTACAAAATTAACAAAAATATGAAACATAGGTAGGTCCTCACGACAAGTCCCTCAGCAGGGTAAGCAGAAACCGCCCGATCAGTCTTATTAATTCAGTCGGCAAAATATACGAGCGTCTTATCCTCGCCTGCCTTAAGACGGTCGTAGCCGAGAAACAATTGTTAATGGATGAGCAATTTGGTTTCCGGGCAGCCCATTCATGTACAAATCAGGTGCACCGCCTCACGGAGCACATTCTAGACGGCCGGAATAGACGTTGCCCCCTATACACGGGAGTCCTATTCTTCGACGTGGCCAAGGCGTTCGATAAGGTCTGCCACAACGGCCTAATCTATAAGCTCTACGAAATGGGCGTGCCAGACAGACTAGTTCTCATCATACGAGACTACTTATCAAATCGCAAATTCAGATTTCGTGTAGAAGGTACTCTATCTAGCAGTAGGCCCCTAGAGGCTGGGGTGCCGCAGGGCTCGGTGCTCTCACCTTTGCTATACAGCCTGTACACAAACGACGTACCACCGCCGCGCGTCCACGTAGCCCTTTTCGCGGACGACACGGCACTGTATGTATCTAGTCATAACGGTCAGTTTATAGGTAGAACTCTAAATAGAGCGGCCGCTCTCCTGGGCGATTGGTTCAGGAAGTGGCGCATAGAAGTGAACCCCGACAAAAGTGCAGCAGTGTTCTTTAATCGGGGCACTAGGCCATTCGAACGGATGAGACCCTATCGCTATCCGGGTAACATCAAAATGTTCGATAGAATAATTCCCTGGGAAAAATCAACAAAATACCTAGGGGTTATTATAGACAATCAGATGTCGTTCAAATCGCACATCTCACGTGTCACTAACAAGGCTAAGCACGTACTTAGCCGTCTCTATTATTTAATTAATAAAGACAGTAAAATGTCACTTCGTAACAAAGTGACACTTTACAAAACGTGTGTCAGGCCAATCTTAGCTTACGCAAGTGTAGCCTTCGCGCATACGTACCCGACCCATCTTAAAAAGCTACAAGTAATCCAAAATAGGTTCATGCGTACTGCCACCGGTTGTCCGTGGTACGTACGCAACGAGGACCTACATCGCGACCTAGATTTGCCTACAATAGCGCAGCATTTCAAAGAAGTGTCGGAACGCTACTTTGAAATAACGGCTGCCCACCTAAACCCGGTATTAGCACCCGCGTGTGACTATACACCGGTCGCGAACGCGCTCGCCAAACTTAGGAGACCCCGTCACGTGTTATCGGATCCACCGGATCCAATAACCGTGGCAAACGCGAACCTCCCTCCCAATCCCAACCGGAACACAAATTCACAGAACACTACACTACACCGTCGCCGCCGGTCTAGGCGACGAAGACCTCTCTTGCGCCCGGCGCCTAACGTCGAGCGACGAGCCGCCAGTATTCCTCCACCTAGTCCACCCAGTAACCAGAACGCTGCACTAAGTCGAGGTACGGTCTCCCGGGAGACAGCCCTTGTTGCTGGCGTTGTAGGGAACAGTCCAATCCATCTAAATAATGATGTCTTGGGCTGAGCACTCTGCTCGGCCCACAAAGCCCGGTGAAGTTGTAAAATCCGCGAGGTTGGCAACACATTAGTCATTCAAAAAAAAAAGGTAAGCAGAAGATGTCGAGTGACTAGTGAACGAAGTTCGCTGTAGTCACAAATTACGAAAAGAAAAAATTCAACAAAACAAAACTTTAGAAATACTAACATAACAATGAATAATATACTTAGTAGAGTTTGCAGTTCACGAACAAAAGTTATCGAGAAACCAATTTTTATACAATATTTTGTATATTATCTTTATGTCAAGTTTCTTACGGGGTAGGCAAAGAGTACTGAGACAAAGTCAAATCTCACGATCCTGACAGATACAGGCACAGCTTGGCTTGCTCCATCTTCATCACCCTATTCTCACACATACACGTTGGTTTCGGAGTTTCTTGACAACACTCTCAGATAACACCCAAGCGATTTTATCATGGAATGTGAACCTAAGTCTTCCCGGGTATCCATCCACATTCGCATTGTCTATCTGTTATATTAATCTTTAATTTGTCATTCTTTCTATAACTTCAAACTAGCGGAGCATGCTCTTTCCCATTTTAACACCATCACTTACCTTTTTGTATGAAAGATATACCTAAATACTAAACTAGTACTTAAATATAAATATATCATGCTTTATCGACATTGATATCGTTTGTCTTCTCAGATTTACCCTAGTCTTTGGGGATACGAGCGTGAAGATGATTCTTTACTTTATTTAAGGAACCATATACGCTAAAATACGTCAGCAGTTTACTGGTTTTTTCATACAAAGCAATCATGGATCTTGCTGACAAAAATACACAAGATTGACATGAATATGCTTTACTAGACTAGTGTTTCCAAAACACGATTTATTTTACTTTGCTCGATAGAAAAAAATCAAAAAGCTTATTTGAAAGCAAAACGCAAATGCCTACATCAAATATGAAAATATCGACACCAGATTTAACGTAAACCTAGATAAGTACTATACCTAAAAGGTATACCTAAAAGTGTTTCTGTTTTTATACTTTTTTTCAAATTACTTTTATAGTGTCAAAAATAGTGATTTGTCGCTTAAGACGTTTAATTTAGAGCGCCATTGTTCATAGTAATCATGGAACGGGGGAGCGCGGTGATTGGTTCTTCTGGCTGACTGAGTATGGGGCCTTAATTCTCTATTTTCAACCAGTGTAAGAGATAAAGGTTTTTGAGGGGTGTTTTTATATACTTTAGAATGTCTTATAAAAACCACCTCGGCTCTTGGAATTTTGCTACCAAACAGTTACTAGCAATGACGTAATGTGTCGCGTATTGTATCTTAGATATGTACCTACTTAGCCCTATAAAGTGGTTGTCGAGAACTGAGGTGTAATACAGACACTTTTATTAACACACATATCTGACTGCCGGCAACTGACCCTATCCTTGCAGATAGGTCTAGCGTGCTTTACGTTATGTAACTGTGACCATTAATTAAATAGTTTAAACTCATTACAGGTTGGTGATCAGGCTGAGGACAATATTAAAATGATAAACAAGAGTGTACAAGAGTATCCCCTTTATACAAGAGTTCAATGCCGTATATTTTTTGACACGACAGTGATTGTTGCCCTAAAATAGATATTGCTAAAATTATATATTAAAAATCTACTAATATTATCAAAAAATATTTATATCCTTATAATTGTATTAAACATAATTACAACTGTATTAGCGATAGAGAATCAAGCAAGATTTTTTAATTTTGGCGATAGTAAAATTTAAATTAACGTTAAATACATCAAATAATTCCGACGGTTGCTTCAATCTTTTAAGCCTCTGTCTGAAAATGAAGGGTTTCTTACGTGTCAGTGCGCGTCTTTGTCTGTGGCATCATAACTTTTGAATAAGTGGACCGATTTTAGGTACTGCTGTTTTTTTATTTGATAGCTGACGTGATCGAGATAGTACTTAGCTTCGTTACGTGTAAGTTTTGTTGGGTTTATTGAACTTTTTTAACTTTAGTATTATTGTTTGTTTTCAGCCGATGACGAAGTACCTTCAGAGTCCCAATGCCGTCCATATATAGAAAAAGCACTAAAAGAACTCGAATCTGGAGATACAGGTAATATTTTTTTTTTATAGCTAACAGGCATTAACTTAGTATAAAGCAATTGCAAAAAGTCACCGCAATAGACGTCCTAAGTAATCGTTGCCACTAAATATACGCTGGATAAATTCCACAGGTTTGCAAAATTGAGACAGACTATGTTTATATATAATTTGTTGGTAAGTAAGCATATCAGTTTTCTGTTGGAAGAATTGTAAGTTATAATCAATTTACTATATACCAAGTCAATTTCATAATTATGTTTGCCTACAATATTTAATAACGAGTCGACTAAAAGAAATGTCTGTTGCTAGCGATAAGCTCACCCATTGTACTCTTTTTTCTTTCTGATTTTTCGTCCAGCACATTTATGTGCACAAATAAGTATTAAAAAAAGTTTCTGCGCTATTTGAAAGCAGCGATCTGGAAATGTCACAAAGTTTTCAAATAAATTAAGAAGAGCTTAAACTTTCCGTTTAAGCTTACTATTCTTCTATCAAGTTTTCGAGAATCACTCAATAAAGACTTTCAATATCACTAGTGAGGGTGGATCCACCATTATGTGTACTATGGTACCCATAAGTTCAAAAGTATACTATTGTAACCATACATTTAAAAGTATACTATGGTCGCCATAAATTTAAGACCTAAATTGTTCAATATTGTTCAAGTAAGGCGCGTCATATATAAAAAAAACGACGGGTTGCACTCCGGGAGTGCCTAGAGAAGTGAAAACTTGAATACATATTAACGTTGTGCATTTTTGATATTTTGGAATGGTTAGAGAATAATTTTGCACGAATTGCTTTAATTATCAGTATGAAAGTACTATCACTTATGTGGTAGAATACAATATTCATTTATTGCGCTATCGTACACAAACATGACAGCGTGCTAGCGCCCTGTTACGAATTTTTGTTTTCACGTTTCAAGAAGTTTTCACTTCAAAAATATGTATATTGGATTTGAAATTACAATCTTCTACTTCACGAAATCGGATAAAATATATTCGCAAATGACGCAGTAATCGTGTATTTAACAAACATACAGGGGACTTGACAATCGCTTTCATTTAAAAATCGCTTAAAAGCAGCATTGTGTCGTCATCAAATATGTGCGTATAAAAATTTCCGGCGCAGTTGTCAATACCTCAACCTCGAAACGTCAGCTATAGCTCGTAAAACTATTTTAAATCTCTCAGTTTGTTACATATAAACCAACAGAAATAGTACCTATTAGTGGTATACCATAGTTATTAAATTTAACATTTTGTTAATATTAAAATACTTTTTATATGATACTAGCTGACCCAGCAAACTTCGTATCGCTTGACATTAATGCTTAGAGAGTAGCGCAGTAAGTATGTCGGATCCGATGTGAAACATTGCAAAATCAACAACGACTTATTATTAAAAAATTAATTAAAAAAACATTTTCCAGTGGACCAAATTGTGAATCTAAACCATTCTCGAATTCCCTAGAACACATACAAAAAGTTTTATCGACATCGGTCCAGTCGTCTAGAAGGAGTTCAGTGACATACACACTCACAGAAGAATTATATATATAAAGATTGGAACGCAAACAAGCAGACCGATTTTCTGATGATAAGAAATTCCCGCCGCCTAAAGATACAAAAGATGATAGTGGTGCGTTGTCAACCTGAAGTTTACGGGCATCTTACTCTCTGAACTGGAACACATCAACGGCAAGCTTTGACGTTATGGCGACAGGAATAGGTAAAGCGGTGGAAACAAACTAACTCTACCACCTAGCAGAATTTCAGAATCTTAGTAGACCTATGCTCCCCTTTTACAAGCTGCTTGGTAGGAAGGGAGATGGTCTATTCTGGAGCCTGGACAAATACGAGGAAAGATTAACAAGGAGAAAGGTTAGATTTTCCATGTATGGATCGTCTGTAATTTTGTGACTGCGAATTTTCTAAATAGTACCTATTATTATCTAGATAGAAAATGTTAGGATATGATGTGGTAGAATTTTGCAACGAGTCTTCGAGATTAATACCACAGAAGTAACTACATATTTATTCCACCTTATCGTTTTTTGTTGTGGGGAGTAGAGTAGAAGATAAGCTTACTCACTCAAAATGCTTAACATTCCAGCCTTACGTTGGCAAAGTATCATTATCACATTTTTCAGTGTAACGTCATCACTTTATTGTTAGCAATATACTTATACTAGCTGTTAACCCACGGCTCCGTCGCTTAGAATGGATCTTATAAAAAAAACATCCCCTATTATAGCTATTGCGGCAGGAATAAATAAGGCTGTGAATCCCAACCCAGGGAAGTTGCCACTCAGCACTTTACTACCAGTCAAAGTGGTCTTGTTGATAATCCACACTAATATTATAAATGCGAAAGTAACTCTGTCTGTCTGTCTGTTACCTTTTCACGCCTAAACCACAAAACCGATTTTGCTGAAATTCGGTATGTAGGCAGTTTGCATTCATGAGAAGGACATCGGCATATTATTTTTTGGAAATTCAACCCCTAAAAGGGTTAAAAGGAGTGAGTTAGTATGAGAAAAATATTTTTATTGCACATTTTTGCATGAAACTTTGAATTAATGCTTTTTAGTACAAATGATGAAACACATATTTTACCCCCATTGGGGGTTAAAGGGGGTGGCTAAGTTTGACTGGAAAATTTAATTCTATTGAAATATTTTGCGTGACACTGAAATAATGCTTTGCAATACAAATTATGAGATACATATCTAAGCGTTTTTTTGAAAATCAACCCCTATCGGGGTTAACGGGGGTGGTACAATTTGCGTAGGAAAAATATTTAACAGTAATTTTTACAATAAGTCCATAACAATGAACCACATACTAACATTAGTTTATCATTAACGAAAAACACACAAAGAAATTATGAAACACATAGCAAAATAGCAAATATTAATATCAAATATCAAAGCAAAATTGGTTAAAAATCCCTACTAACATTATAAATGCGAAAGTAACTCTGTCTGTCTGTCTGTTACGCTTTCACGCCTAAACCAGTGAACCGATTTTGATGAAATTTGGTACAGAAATAGAATAGACCTTAAGGAACAACATAGGCTACTTTTTATAGCAAAAAATGGGGGAGAATGAGTAAAAAGAGGGGATGACTGTTCATATGTATATTCGTCATTTTTAAAGCTGTAACGTATTTTTATTTTAGCACTTGCCCTGTGCTTAGGGTAATATTCTATAAATTTTAAAGAAAGAAAAAATTTCGCCCCAGACAGGATTTGAACCTGTAACCTTTCGTCTCAAGCCGACGAATGCTCTAACCAATTGAGCTACTGAGGATTCAAGTCCCGTGGCGAAATTTTTAATTCCTTTCTAACCCGTTAACGCGGGTAGTTATGTCCTATAGATACACAATTCTGAGTACAGGTTACAGGTTCAAATCCTGTCTGGGGCGAAATTTTTTCTTTCTTTAAAATTTAAAGCTGTAACATTGAAACTTTGTATTTAGACACTTTATGATGAACGAAAGAACATAGGCTACTTTTTATCACTAAAAATGAGGGAGAATGGGTAAAAAGAGGTGATGAATGTTCGTATGGAAAATCGTTTTTTTGTTTGAAAAGGTATATTTCAGAGGTGGTCCCATGGGCACCAGGTCAGGATCTGATGATAAAATCCTGGGTAAAAACGAGGGAAACTCTAAAAAAATGTTGGCAAGAATAGTGTTTTGTGGATTATGATCACTTGCTAGCATTCGACAATGGTCGCTCCATACACAGACTCAACAGACTTGCGGAATAGGCTGACCGTTAAGTATCTTTGAGGGACTTGGAAATATTTACACAGACGGGAGGGAGAAGATCAGCTAGCGCTCAGCGTCAAGCTCAAAGTAGAATCATTTTCAGAAGATTTAATAGGAATGTTTTTGTTTAAGCAGGATTCTATTATGACCACACGTTACAGTATAAAAATACTCCTTTAATTTTTATTTGGCATTGTGATCCCTTAAAATTCAAAGATGAAACGCAGAGTTGTGCTAATGGTAAGGTATTATTATTTAGCTTGGCGAACCAGCTGAGCTGCTAAAGTCTCCTTTATTGTGCAATTCTAATGAATCTCGAAGATTTTTAAGCAATATGTGCAAAAGCAATAATTGTTTTCAAATGACGTCGTTTAGAGTAGGTAGACACATCATTATGCTAGGACACTTTTCTGTGCAAGGTCAAATTTATCGCAGAATCTGTTCAAACTAATATTAAAAAGCTGAAGAGTTTAATTTTGTTGCTACAATTTCTAAATATGTGAGTTTCTGAAGATATCCCCGAAGGGTTAGTTCGGTCTAACTGTACAACCAGAGCGCTCACGACTAGCCGAAGACATTAAGTCCATTTTGGTAGATGACAATCCTGTAGCCAACCGGGCACTTATCCAATCCCGGGCAAGTGGCAACGTTACTATTAGGTAGAAAATTGAATCTTCACAATATTTATTTGTGTTTTTTTGTTGCCCGGACCGGAGATCAAACCCAAGATTTCAAGAAGTCATTCCGAAGACGCACGGTTAGACCTCAGAGACGATATGTATATTTCTAAAATTTCGAAAAAAAATCTGTTAGAGGTTTCCATAACTTGCTATACAGTTTAATTTCACAGGATTTGCCGAAGTGCAGATAAAACTGTGGAAACAATAACGTATTCCTACTATTTGTCTGAGGTGAAATTAGAAAAGAGAAAGTGTATGTTCAGTTTTGACGGCAGAATTGATAAATTGATTTTAACATTAAAAAAAATATATGAAACTTTGGATAGCGATATACCTAGGCTACATTTTATCTTAAAATTTTAACGAGCAGTGTTGGAGAGCTAAATATCAAATTAGTAGACTACGCGGGCGAAGACGCGGATAACAGCTAGTTAATTATAATACCTGTGCTAGAGCTCTCACAAGCTTCCTGGGAGAGAGTCATATGGTCTAGTCTTCTCATCGGACCCGGACCAACACCGAGCTACTGCTCCTATTTAAACCACCAGTGATCTAGTTTGTAATTACATATTTAACTGTAGCTCGCCTCTTACGAGCTGCCTAGCTTACGAACGCACGTAGTCTATTCCAGTGGTGCCTATACTTTATGCTGTGAAGATCGACTTGAGAGAAAGTTAAGGGTTTAAGATCGAAAGCTTTATTTTTATGTATATTTTTATTATCTGTTACTTATAAGAACATTTGTAATATCGTTTATTTTTATGTAGTAATCATAAGTAATTATTAGCAGTTTCACATAGTTTCTTATTATTTACACATATTTGTAAATAAAAAATATTTCAAATTCGAAAATAAAATCTTGTAGGTACTTACTGGCTTAATCTCTAAGATCGACCGGTCGATCGCGATCGACCGTTTGGGCACCACTGGTGTATTCTATAAAGCAGCAGGAGCCCCGTAGTGGTCCGCGTCCGCTGAGTAGAATAGATCATCTACTCTACTTGTAAGAGGCGAGCTAAGGTGGAATAAGTCATTAATAACTAGGCTGCAACTCGTCCGAGTAGAACTCATGTAATGTGTCATGTTCCGGTCCGGAGTGTAGGGTAACCGGTAGACTTGCACAATTGGCCTGATGCCGCGGCCACAAGACAGCGACTCATCTATATCTGTGATGTCTATGGATGATTGTTATCTCTTACCACCAGGCCTTGTGCATAGTTGCTATCTTATCACATAAAAACAAAAGTTCTATTAGTAAAATATAGATATACAAATACAATCTAAAGCCTCCTTTCATTTACTTTATGTAAAATCCAGAAACATGAAAATGTAGAAAATAATATTGCATTCTTAAATTTCAGAGTCTGATGAAAAAAACGATTCAAGTGAAGTTAGGATAGAAGACGATACGAAAGAAGATACTTCGGCAGAGGATGAAACAACGGTTGCTGATGCAGAAGATAGCAAGGAAGATAATGATAGTAAAGAAGCAGACGAACCTTCAGTAGAAGTAGCTGATGAACCATACACGGCCCAAGTCTCTAAAGAAGTTGAAGGAGCTGCGGAAAATGAATCAAAAGAAGATGAGACTCGTGAAGTTGATACTGAGAGCTCAGAAGGTGGAAGCAAAGAGGGAGACGACGGAGACTGCAAGGAAGCTGAAGATCAAACAGATACTGGTAAATTGTACTCATTAAGTTTTTCTCTAACCGCCTCTAACGAATTATTAGCGCAAATGCTCAAGAGCTTAAGTCACTACTACTGAATTAGTTTTCACAAAATATTACATATGATATCAGTGCCATTATGGAATGCCCAACTATTAAAGCAATAATGCTTCATAAGACAATGTATTGTATTATTGACAAACATCGATTGAATTTTAACCAATTTCAAAAAATGCCTGTATTTTTATAAATGTTAATAGATTTATCTGACATTTGCAAACAAGTTATAAAAATTACTTTTTGATTTGAAAGAACGTACTCGTACATCAAGCGTACATTCCAGGTAGTTTCATTGCAGGATTTCATGGTTTTCCGAGAAATATCTTCTATTAAATTAAATACACAATGACACTTAAGTCGGTTTTTAGCAATATAACTGCATTCAAACCATTCGATTGTATTTTAGTTAAAGTTTGTCATAGTTACAGGTTACGGTAGGTCGTAAACCTATCTGAAAAAAGTTTTCCCCAGCCATCGCACTCCTTCCAATTTTGTATCTTGTAGATAAGTATCTGAAACTAAGTGCAGTTTTTTATGAAGTAGATTTAGTAGGCAAACATGCAATATTTAATTAATGTAATATAGATTACAAGCGATTGGTTGAAAAATAAATTGCAAATTCTGGAACATATCCGTTCCAGAATTTTCTCTTCTCTTGTTTTTATTTATTCACAGTCTTATTAAGTTTTACTTTTTCAGATAGTGCCGAAGTAGCAGACGAAACCGAAAGTAAAGAAGATTCGAAAGAAGATAATCAAGATAGTGGTGAAGACCAGCCAGAAAGTGAGGCAGATACCGAATCAAAGGAAGACGAAACAAGTCAGGAAACTAAAGAATCAGAAGCAGAACAGTCTAGTGCTGAGGCTGATCAGTCTACTGAAGGTGAAGACAAATCTGCTGAGGGACCTGATGCTTCTGTTGAAGACGAAACCGAGGAGGGTGACAGTGCTGAAGATACTAAGACAAGTGAAGACGATGGATCTCAAGAAAAGGCTGAATCAAAAGAAGAGGACGATAAAGGTGAAGTTAGTGGCTCACAAGAAGAAAAAGACGCAGATGAATCTACAGAAAAGGAAGGAGAAGATACATCTGAAGAAAAGTCGGAAGAAAAAGAATCTGCTGCCGAAGTAACTAAAGAAGAAAGTGAGGAGGGTGACAGTGGTGAAAAAGAAGAAGCTGGAGATGATGAAACAGCCAGCAAAGCAGGAGACTCTGAAAAATCTGAAGAAGCTGGTTCAGATGAAGAATCACAAGAGGGAGAAGGAGCGCCCGAAGAAGAACTATTATTGGTAATTTGCCTTTCCCTTAATTGAAATAACTCTGGTTAAATCTCAAAAAAAAATTCGAAAAATTTTAAATATGTTAATAAAGTTGAACTAAAAATATCTATAAAAAGTTAACACAACATGTTGCGACAAAAATGAAAGTTAAATTATTTCTATTTAAATAGGAAAACAAAAATATTTTCTAGTCAAATTGAACTTAGGTCCTAACCATTAAAATAAAATAATTTAACGACTACGATTTCATTAAGTACACAAAAATTCAGAACATTCTTTGATTTCCTTGTAATTTCATCATAAATATATAGACTTGGTGGAAATGAGCCCGATTAGCAATGTAAAAAATATAGGAATGTTATATAATAATAATAATAACCTCCTCCTTTTTTAAGTAGGGAAATAGCATTATTTGTCATTGCACAAAAGTATTTTTCTGACATGGAGATTTTTGTGTGGACCTTGAGTATCTTTACGCCCATATCCCCGAAGAGGTGGGCAGAGGCACAACCAGGGGAATCACTACTAGCCGAAGACACTAACGGCCAATGTTAATATCTCAATCTAATAGATTTCAAGCAATCTAGATAGCTGCGTATCCGCCGGCCTATCCCAGACGTAATTGCCATACTTATCCAGTCCACAGATATGTTATTGGCAAGCGATAACATAAAAATGGATCAAAATATCAATCTGGGACAGCGAGTTTTGGATTAGGATTGATTATTAATATTGGCCGTAAGTCCCACAATGTGGTGGATGGCAAGCCTATCGCCAACCGGACACATAACCAATCCCGCGTAAAAAAAATGACAATATTCATTTTCTATTTTTTTGTTGCTCGACCCGAGGATCGAACCCGGGACCTAAACAAGTCCGACGCCAGACCGCTAGACCACAGAGGCGTGTGTTTGAGAGGAGATGTGTGTACCAGCTAGATTAATCACTGTTGTTTTTCTTTCAGACTGGAGAAATTCCCGAGAACCTACGGTCTCGTGATCATATCATCCAAATTCTAAGACTTGATGAAGAAGCAAGCGAAGCAGAATTGACTATTGAGAGGTCTGCTGACATAATTCTAAGAGATTTGAAGAGACTATATGAGAATTCCATTAAGCCTTTAGAAGCTTTGTATAAATACAGAGATCTTAGTAATAGACATTTTGGCGATCCTGAAATTTTTTCTAAGCCCTTGGTGCTATTTATGGGGCCTTGGAGCGGTGGAAAATCTTCAATCTTGAACTACCTTACCGGACTAGAATTCACGGAATGGTCCTTAAGAACTGGTATATATTTTAGTATTGTTTTTTCTATATGTTTTCTTTTATGTGTTTTAAAAGAGATGTAAAACCAATTATTTTTGTAGGTGCTGAACCATCTCCTGCATATTTTAACATATTAATGCATGGTAAGGATCCAGAAGTACTAGATGGTACGCAATTAGCAGCAGATTGGACGTTTTCTGGGCTACAAAAGTTTGGACAAGGCTTAGAAGAGCGCTTAAGGGGTCTCAGATATCCTAGCAAATTGCTGGAAAAGGTCAAGCATTTTTATTTTTTACAATATAAATACATTTTATGTAAACTATCTGACGGGTAATATACAGGTTGTATTTGACACTGTAACGAAAAATTCTGTGGTAGTTTAGAAATATATCAGACTTCAAAACCTTACACAGTTTTTGTCGGAAACAAGTGGTACAATATTTAGCAGTTTTTCAGCCCGACATGTATAGCGAACAAAATATATGCATTAAGGCGCGTGTTGCGAGCTGTAAGTGCCAACATAATAAGCTGTTTTATTAGATTGCTGTTTTTAGAAAAAATGTGTTATTTATTAGATATTAAATAAAAATCGAGTTGCATTAGATAGTATTAAATTATGAAATAATAGTGAAATCAATAAAAATATTTTTTTTTGAAAAATTCATGAAATTTCCGACACAAAATTTCAACTACATTTGCATGTCTATCATGTACAGAATCTATGGTTTAATTTTTTGTTACACAGTGTATACGGGAAGTCTTATATAGTGAGGCTTTCTTAGTGATAAAATCGTCCCTGCCAAATCTCATTTTGTAAAATGCAACAAGCAATATCTCTAGGTATATGTTATAGCGCTTTTCAAATTTTTTATTTTTCGTAGAAATATAAATAAAACAGACTTTCCAGTTCTAAACGATTTTATTAGTGTTGAAATTTTAAATTTTTCAATCATTGATTGATGACATAATAAATTACAATAATTTCGAAAAGTAATAAGCTATTCCAGAAAAGTTTATTGCTAAATCCTTTAACGAAATATGTTTTCGGCGTCAACTTTAGAAAGTAATGATTCACTTAATACAGCTACAATATTTGTATATCGAAAATGTTTTATTTGTAGGTAAACATTGTGGAAATTCCTGGAATATTGGAAGTAAGGAAGCAAGTGTCTCGTATATTCCCTTTCAACGATGCATGCCAGTGGTTCATAGATCGAGCTGATATTATATTCCTGGTCTACGATCCCTCCAAACTGGATGTGGGCCCTGAAACCGAAGCTATTCTTGATCAACTTAAAGGCAGGGAATCACAGGTGTGTTTTGTATTCGTTATTTTTATTTTTGTATTGTATTATCGCCTCTGTGGTGTAGCGGTCTGGCGTCGGACTTGACTTCTTGAGGTCCCGGGTTTAGAAAAATTAGAAAATGTTTTCAATTTTCTTGAAGATGCCCGGGATTGGATACGTGCCCGGTTGGCGATAGGCTTGCCACATACTTTGCGGAACTTAGTGTCTTCGGCTAATCGTGGGTGTCCTGGTTGTGCCTCTGCCTACTACTTCGGAAAATGGGCTTGAAGATACCTTTTCTTCATTATGAAATTTCTTGTAATTGAGATTTAAAGAAAAGGCCACATGCATATAATAAATGAAACCAAAAATGTTTTACTTTACTTTTGAACTACTGAAGAATATATGTAGTTAGCAACTGATACGATGACTTAAGGATAGCGCCCACTGTTGACGGGGCGGAGAGTGTCGGGTCGGATAGCATCCCATTGCAAAGCACACTGAGACAGGCTGGGCCTTTGTTACTCAGCGCCAAAGTGTAGAGCAAAAAATTAGAGAGGCGATTCGATTTCTATTATATAATTACATACTAATAATATGTAATATAATTATAATGATATCGAGATCTTAGGTGCCGCAACGGGGAATGAGTCCGGGGTGCTTCGCGGAAATCCGAAAAATCGCCTACGCGCTTAGGCACAGTGGACGTTGCTCTATATAAAATGTATGAAAGCGATACAGGCGGATTGTCGTGCTGCGATGCGACACGTTCCGGGCCGTCCAAATGAGCGCTAACCTTTAATGGTAGATTTGCAGTCGGAACGAATTTAAGTGTGGTACTAGTAACACTTTTCTCGGAGCAGTGAACTTTTTATTTTTCAATCTAAATCTGAATATTTTTAGACTCGCATAGTGCTCAACAAAGCCGACACAGTGAAGCCTGAGGAGCTGATGCGCGTACAAAGTGCGCTGATCTGGAACATTTCACCACTGATGAGCTCGGCACAGCCGCCTGTGATGTACACGGTGTCGCTGTGGTCGATGCCCTTCGAGGAGGGTGCGCCGGCGCGGCTGCTACTGGCGCAGGAGCGGGAGTTGTTGCGAGACTTGCGACAGGCCATCGACCGCCGGATCGAGAACAAGATAGCCAGTGCTAGGAGATTTGCTGTATGTATTGAATCATTTATTTGACGTAGAAGCGATACAATCCATAAAATGCTGCCCTAAATATTAATAACTCTTTTACCCTCAGGATATTACTTTAACCTTTAATGCCTATATATTTATCTGGAACAAAAGAAATAGAAGACTTCAGAAACAGATATCTTCACGTCAAGTCCCTTGCGGCGTAGACAAAAAGTATCGACTGCCAAGTCTCACGATACTTGCAGGCCTTTCCTATTAATTAATTTAACAAAACTAATAAACATAATAGTAGAGGAGCCCGCAATGCTAAATGTGTAGTAACTCCAGCGTCGTGGGGACCCATTGCACTTTGTCGATTAAACAGTAGAGAGTAAAAAAGGTCATGTGAGGTTTTTCTTTTTAGCGATGCGTTAAGTGTCTGGAAGTTAAAATTCGGACAGTTAGCGTAATGGACCTTTAACATATAATTTAACTTGGTTTTTGATAGTTTCTGACCCTCTTACTCCCGTACGTCGTATTTAAATCATCAGAAAATTTAAACATGCACTTATTGGCATGCAATAAGCCTGCCGCACTTAAATCTGACATACTCGAGTATATTTTCAAGTAAAAAAAATTACACAGTCAACCCTACATGCGCGTCTCTATACTGTAGAGATTTGATACATAATGGAGGCGTTTAACAAAGGTACAGGGTATCTCCCATATATTAATCTGACGCGCCTGAGTTACTCCAAAAATCCCCTCTTGAGTTCCCTTACTATTATAAAAGTGCCCTTCATAGAGGAGGAAACAACACACAATATCTTCGAAGTCATTGTTGCTCTCAGACGATTTACTGCCTAGAGTAAATAACATCCTGAAAATAAAAGTATACAATCTGTAGCTGCATGAATATTTTTGATAAATTACGAGTTTACTCTATGAGTTTTTGGGCTTAAAAATAGCCCTTTCTTTACTCCGTGATTTAAGAGGCTACAATAAGGTTTAGCTCTCAGGTTACTTATAATGATAACCCCATCTTACTTATTCCTACTCCAACCTTAGGCTACCGGTTTGAGATCTGTTTGTGTGTTTTAGTGGGTGTGATGCCGACCTGGGTGCTGATTATGTAACTCAGTTGCCCAGTTAACTCAAAATGGAAAAGTGTACATCAAATAGCTGTCAAATCACGTGTTTTATATTTGCTATCTCCATTGACTAACAGAAATACAGTAGAGATAGCAAACACAATTGACGTCATTTGGTGTACACTTTCATAGTTTGAGTTGGCAACTAAAATACGTAATCACCTCCCTGAACGTATCTACTGATTGTAGGCGACTACTTTTTCTTTTTATCAGGTACTATCCGTATCCTTGTTTCTCTTCTTATTATATATATTTTATCATATCATTTTATTGGATTATTTTTAGTCAAATTTTATATTTTATAGTCAAATGGTATCGTCTGTGGTATAGGAAATTGGAAGAATAGGTATATTGTCATGATTTAATTTATTTTCCTATAGGTCCGAGTAAGAAACCATGCGAAGATGGTAGACTGCTACCTGACCACGTACTATAACCACAAAACCATCTTCGGAAACAGGAAGGTCATATCCGACGCCATCATCGAGAACCCACAAAACTATCACATCTACGAAGGTCTCAGTACACTCACCAATATCTCGAGGTAAGACTGTGTATTTCTTAACATACTTCAAAGGCAACTGGCAAAAAAGCAGACGGAATTCTGAAATAAAGACATTATTTTTTCTGTAAGCTCCCAAGATATTAATGGTACAAATTGAGACTGATTCACCAAATTCCTTACCCTCTAAACTTGTGCTGTGTTCCAACAATGACAAAGAATACGCTATGGAAGCTGACAAACCCAAATGATAATGGTGATTGACAGGCTACGTCAGTAGGTGAAGTAGTTGTTTCAATGGGCGTGTTCGGCCGAAGTAAGTACTTACTAAATTTAGTAAGTCACTTACTATGCTTACAAAATTTTCGGCCGGGACACAAAATAAGTGCTAACGCAGTAAGTATTGCTTAATATACGACGCCATTTTGCTTATTGTTGATGTACGGGATATGACATAAACCGGTGTTTTGTGTTATGTCAAGCCAGTAAGTCTGTCCTCGCCGAAAAGCGCTACAGTCAGCTTGTAAGACTTTAATTTTTTTATGCTTACTGGCTTACTAAGTTTAGTAAGTACTTAATTCGGCCGAACACGCCCAATCTAAGCAATATAAGACTACCACCATATCTAACTGCAACAGCTGGATGATCATATTTTTTCTTTGACATAAATGTCATTGAAAATTTGAAGAAAACGCGTAAAAGTTAGATTAGCGGGAAACTATAGCAGTCAAAGTTGGTCAAATGTACTTAATTCAAGTATTGTGAAAATATAGACTCTAGCAAACTTGGAGGCAATCTAAACACATTGAAGAAATTTGCAACAATGAACTGATTTAATAGAATCACTAAATGAACTGACATAGACACTCATAGGTAACTATAGAAGTAATAAATATGAAATGAAATTAAAATACGACAGGATTTAAATCCTCGGCAGCTCAAATGATTATAGTATTCGTCAGCAAGAGATATAAGGCTTCAGTTGAAATTCCGGCAAAAGCTATTTTTTTCTTTCCTTTAATAAGATGTTAAAATAAAAATTACGTACGTACGTAGGTTTTAAGTCCAGTGAAATCTTTCTACTGTTTTGTGCATTTGGTTTGTTTGTGTAGTTTTTGGAGATAACTAAGTATTCCCGCAATCGATAAGAAATGAAATGCACTGAATCCGTGGTTACTCAATTGTCACAGCATTATTATTTTATGACGAATGTAGCGGGTCTACGGTAGAACTTTTTTCCTTGTAATATTCGTGAAAATGCTTGTTTTTGTGCAGGTACGATTTGCCGGATCCTGAAACGTACCGCGACTTCTTCCGGTTGAATCCGCTGTACGAGTTCCAGCAGCTGTCGGCGACGTGCACGTACTTCCGCGGCTGCCCCATCAACCGGCTGGACGTGGCCATCGCCTACGACCTGCCCGAGCTGGTCGGGAAGTATAAGAAGATGGTGGAAACCGCCACTCCTCAAGGAATGCCTAAGAGTTGAGACTCTCCTCGCCGCCTCTATCACCCGCTTCTTATTTAGCGAAATGAATTAGACAAATATTTCGGGCACATTTTGCATTTCTTTTTCTAATTGGGCGTTGTTACATTTTCATTTTGTTATACGAGCATTTTCTATTCATTTGTTATTTATTTTGCTATTCGCTTGTTCCTGAACGTGAATGAATCTGGACTAAGGGGTTTTCTTTCAGTGTTTTAATGGTAGAATATGCAAGACACTTCCAATTTCCTATTAACAATATTTTTATACGAATGCCACAAACAATTTTAATATTCTAGTCATTAAGTTTTTTTAGTGAAAAATTATGGCGCTTAAAGCGTCCGGAACAGGGCCAAAAACACGGCTCGCTAACCTGAGAAATCTCTTTTAGATTAAAAGAATTTGTGAATATTAAAATAGTTACAAAAAAGTGAATTTTTATTGAACCTTTTCCTTAAGTTTGGCAAGCAGACAGGTTTTCTCGTGGCAGTTAGATCAATTATAAGTCTCGCAAAAAACATTATCTAGTAAGTGAGGTTGTACACTTGTAACGGTCCTTGCAGACCTCAACTCAATAATCTCTGCTTACTCCGCAAGGGATTTGGCATTAATGAAATGTATGTAGTATATACTATCATAAAATCCTGGTCACCTTATGAAACCGCCTCGTTGGTCGAGGGGCTAGCTTATATGACTTCCTCCATTTGAATCCCAGCGGAGGCAAGCATCTGTGTGATGAGCATTTCCGGGACTGCACTACGTAATATCGAAGTTTGAAATGTCGATGTACTGTATTCGTAATGTTCATAAATGCGATGTACGTTACTTACTTATCGACATTTCAAATTTAGATATTCCGTAGTGCAGTCCATTTCCGGGTCTCAATGTTTATATAGTTTATTTGACCGCCTCGTTGGTCGAGTGCCTAGCGTACACGCCTAACTGCATCGACCAACCGCGAGGCTCGGGTTCGATGCCCGACGGGGGCAGGCATTTGTGTGATGAACATTTAGATGTCTGCATTTCCGGGTCGGGGTGTCTATTAGATTTATTCTGGTATCTATTTAAGTATTTCTATATATTAGTATCGTTGACTAGCACCCATAACACAAGCACATAATTTGCTTACTTTGGGGTTAGATTCAATTCTTGTGATTTGGCCAGGGATATTTATTATTTATTAAGTATATATTTTGTTAACATCGTTGACTAAAAGCATATAGGTTGCTTACTTTGAATCTATAAATTTGTGTAACATGTCCAGGGATAGTTATTTTTTATGATGTATTTGGTATAGGATAAGAATAAATTGACACTTGTCTTATACTAAATATTAGGTAGTAAAGCGGTTGGTACAAATTAAGTAAGACATGACAGAAAGTGTTTATTAAATTTATTCTGGTATCTATTTAAGTATTTCTATGTATTAGTATCGTTGACTGACACCCATAACACAAGCATAATATAATTTGCTTACTTTGGGGTCAGATTCAATTTGTGTGAGTTGTCCTGGGATATTTATTTATTTATTTATCCCATGGTCAACAATGTGAACTGCAAATTAATATAACTGAAAACGAATATTTAGGATTTCTCTTATACTCCCACTATACCATTCGCAGATGTGATTCGTAGATTCGCGTTGCAATCCAGGCTTATTTAGCTTCATTCATTCATTTTTTCCAAACTAAAAATAATGCATTGATATGCGCTAAATTTAAAGGAAGACCCTTGCTTGGACGGCGGTTAGGTATCTAGTCGGTGCAGTATGATATCTACCTGAAACTACCATCTCCAGACACTTACGTAGTCACGGAAATAGTGCCATAATAATGACGTTGAAGCTGTCTGATGTAATGGCATACATATGTTGTATTAGGCTGTAATAGTATTATAATAGTAACCGAATTAGAAAAAAAGTGGTCGACTCTTATATTTTTTGTTGTATTTTAGTCGATTATTCTGTCATTTCTGAAATTATTAAAACTTGTCGAAATTGATGACGGTTTTTTTGAAGATTTACTTAGTTTCTTGAACTATAAAATGATTATTTCATTAATAGGAGGGTAAAAAAGTACTCGGCCTTACACAGATCTATTAAATCCTACATATCAAATCTACCCACATTATTTATCAAAAACAGAGTAATTAATTGTGTTAAGTTTGAAACACAGAACATATGTACTCTCTACCAAGAGTTGGTTTGAAACGTGTGCAATAATTAGTTGTGTGCAATATTTTTTTTTAACATAGCTATTTGATAAACTTTATGCAATCAGAGCAAATCGAGCAGCGTGCCATCAGTAAGCTACTCCATAGGAAGGGGCTATTACCGAAATCCACCCATGATGATATGGTCAGTTCATTAGGGAATTCTAAGAGTGTGATAGATGAACCCTGGAAGACCTTCGACACCGATACCGACGAAAATATTTAAAAAAGTAGCTTATTTAACTATAGAAGACTGCACATTAAAAATAAGAGATTTAGCAATATAGGCATCTCAAATGAAAGAACTAAAAAATCCAAATTTCAACACAAGCAAAACTGTGGAGATCTGGTTCACCACACCCCAAAAAGGCTAAAACGATTTTGTTGGCAAATAAGGTACTGGCTGAACAGTATTCTGGGACTAGAGGGGTGTGATTGAATTGAGAGGGGTCAGACTGTAAACCCTGATGTCCACTGTGACTTACTACGTCTTTTACGAGAGGAAATAAAAGAAAAACGTCCAGGAATGCTCACAAGAAAAGTCCCTTTTCATCAAGATAACGCCCATGTTCACACGTCTGTGCAATAAATTTCTGAAATCCACAATTGTAGCTTTGAAATATTACCGCATCCACCTTATTCACCTCATCTGGCACCGTTTGACTTTTTCAATTCCCTACCTAAAAAAAACACTTTGACTTTGACCTCCCAAAGATTTTCGACAAACGACGAGGTCAAAACAGCAGCAGACGCAATTTTGACTCAAGGAAGAATACTTTTATTTCAACAGTCTAAATGCTTCTACTGGAAGATGGCAAAAGTGCATCGAACTTGATGGTGATAATGTAGAAAAATAAAAAGATAACTGATTTAGTATGTGTTTATTGTCTTGGTTAGGCCGAACACTTTTCAAGCCACCTTCGTAGTATTTGTTTTTTTATAATAAAATGATTTATATCAACATATAATGTTATTTAGCACATTTTTAGCACAATATTACGAAGATATTTTCCAAGTGTAGTTCTAGTTTTAAAAGTGGCAACTCTCACTGAAAATATTTTTTTACGAAAGATTAGAAAATTTCAAATTGACTTTTGACAATTGACAGTGACATCCTCAATTTTTGGTTGTTTGAAGCAGTCTAGCGAAATTAAAAACAAAAAAAAACTTTGCGTCGTAAATAATGGAGGATATTGGTATCTCACTCCCTCTTTGTAGTTTCTCTTTTCCTCAAAGACATTTATGTCCTTTGAACATGTAGTTCTCTTACTAGTCTGTGGTTCCTTTATGGACAGTTACTCTACTCTTTGGTCTGTGGTCATTTGGTGGGAAAGTTTGAATGTCATAGCAGTGTGTTTTAGTTAGAAATTTAGAAATATTCATAAAATACCAGATTGTTGAGCTTTTCGTGATAAAATTGTGTTTGATGAAATGCCGCCAAAAAAAGGTTTATTTCGTGCGAAATACGTAAATATCGGATGTGTCGACTGAACAAAGTAAAAAGAAGATTTATGGCGAAATTTCCATTGAATGAGTCCCGGTAAGCAATATATTGTATTAATTTTTTATGTTATAACTATAATTTAATGTAAAACACGCCATTTAGAATGAATTTTCTTATTTCGCGTTGTTCAAAACATTATTTGTATTGAGTAGTAGTGATGTACGTCTATTATCGATAAACATTATTATACTTGTTACAAGTTTTTTTTTATTTATTTAAAACACATAAATAATAAAGTAATATTTTCCATTTTAGACACGCTAAGTGTTGAGTATCATTGGCAGCGCTTCCTCTTCCATCCAATAATTTTAAATTATTTTTACTTTCGATAATTACAATTGACTAACAAACGTGATAAAGTGTTTGTATTCATGCTTGTGTTTGTATTAGTTTTTGTGTGACACATGCAACAGTTAATTATAATTTATCTTTACGAACTTTTCTCTTACTTCGAGAGTGAGACTTTTTAACCAATTGAAAATTATGCTTTTGATTTATTTAGAGTTAAAAAAATTATGTCTAAACAGAATTGAACAAAAAAGATTGTAATGACGAATTACGAATAATTGCTGATTTATTTCTTTTTTATGAATAATTATTCAACTTGGTTTATTTGGTCGTAGAAATTTATCGTAAAATGTATACTAACTTGTTTTCAGATGCCGACAGTGGGTTAAGGCAGTGGGAAATAATTATTTATTATACGTTCCCATAAAAAAACTGTATACGTTAAAATATGTATGTGGTGCACATTTCGAACGGAAAGACTTTAATGTGAATCAAAGTCGGCGAAGATATCTGCAGTACCATCATTAAATTTGTGTGCTAACCCGATTCTTGACGAGCTATTGTCAGAATTTCCCTGTCACATCCATGCCACACATATAACAGCCGCTTAAGATTTTGAACAATTGCAGACACATAATAAATCTGTGGCTGGACCAAGTTACATAGGTAATAATATAAATAGATCTTCACGCTTATATCCTCGAAGAGCCACAGGCACAACCAAGGTACCAATGACTAGCCGAAGACACTAAATCGCGCAATGTGACAGGTCGCAAGCCTATCGCCAGCCAGGCAACATATCCAATTCCGGGCAACAACAAGTTTTACTTATTTTTTAATATCCTAAAATTTTCTTCAAAACAATAATTTTTGACCTTATAATTTTGCTACTTGTTTTTTTATCTTAATTTTTTGCAGGGAATTATGAACCAAGCGTAAAGCTATCGAATCAAGGACTAAGTGTCAAAACATTTTTACAATCACCTAAAGAAAACAAACATGTTTTTGTAAATGTTGCACAGCTTTTTTTAGCATTAGAGAGTGAACAAGCACGAAACCTTCCTGATGGTAACAAACAAGTATAGCTTTAGGTATAATAGCATCACTGTCCTTTTGTAAAGGGCTACTCCACCTTTTAGAATGAAACACAATTGTGTTTGGCACTGACGTTATTGCGACAAGAATAGGTAAGGCGTTAAATCCCCACTCAAGCAAATTAATAACAGGGTAAATTAAGTTTATATTATAGCCTGTGTAACAGTGTAATAAAGATGATAATTTAAGGTTCAGGCTTGGAGTATGTTAGTTAACATTTTTTAATAAGAGGGCTAGAGATTTTGTAAACTTTGAAATTTTAAGCTTATGATCACTTTTTATGAGCTTAATATGCTTAGCAGAATGACAACCAATTATATTTAAATATTTATGTATCAATTTATGTATCAAATTGAACCAATAAACTTATTATAAAAATCAGTATATCTTTATTTCTTTGTTAATATAAAAATATGCACGGTAAAAAGTCTTTTATTTTCCTTTTGTCGTTTTTTTTGTCCAACTTGGCAATTTACTATTTCAAATTTATTGATTCATTTTAATTTAATTAATTACTATCCAGTAAACGTTGGATTTAAATGTGAATACTGATCTGATCTAATTGGGATAAAATAAATTTGTATTAGCTTAATTTATATATACCACCGGTACCTGTGGCCTAAATTTTATCGATATCGATAAAAATGAATATATTGCACAGCAGCTGTATTTTATCTGTGAGATTCGTACTTTTGGCAAAACTGACATTTACGTGACGTTTCGTTGGTAACAAAGTGCGATGTAAACTGATTATTTTTTTAAAGTACTAAGTCCCGTCTCTTAAATCGTAGTGATTATATTCTCTTTGGTTTGAAGGTTAGTGATAAAAATTAAAATCGTTGTTATTTATTTTGTAACATTTCCTTATAATTTTAGTGAACATTTTGCATAATATAATAACGTAATGCACACAGATTTGTCACCACATCTTCACACTGACGAATGTAATATTTTAATTAAAATATTACAGGATTGTCATGTCGAGGTATGTGTTCGTTGTTGTTACTTAACTATTTTCTAGGCTAATTACTAAATTATACTGCTCTGTCAATACTAGTATTTCGCGTTTTTGCTTTCTATCTACATTTTGTTGGTTTTCCAATTCTTTACTTCGTTTTTTAAGAAATAGTAAACATTTCGAAACCTTTGTATGTCACTGGATTTTACTTGTTTTGATTTCCCTAAAGCAAAGTAGTTATGTTCCTAAGATATACAATGATCACAACTGATGTTTCAGCATCCCTATCGCAAGTTCATGGGCTATTGTAATGACTACGATAGAGATATGAGAAGATGCCTTAAGGCTGAACGCTTAAGACGCCAAAAAGCCAACAACGAAGAAGCTCTAAGACGACACGCCGAAATCAGAGCCCGGATATATGCACAAGAAGCTCGACATTAATTATAACATGGATTATGATATTTTAAAATCTATTAATTTAAGTGATGAGAGTACATACAAGTCTTTTACAGATAGATATTTCAGCAAGCGATACATTTTAAATGTAGAAGGGATTGAAAATAATGACATAATGTTAATGTTCCACTCAAATAGAATAACTTTAATAAGCCTTGCCCCAAGTCATTATTTCTTTAAAAAAACAGACAAGTTTAATTTAAATTTCAACATAGGTAAAGTGGATAGATTAAGCAATTTTGTAAAGGGCAAGGGTAAAAGAGGCGGGCAAATGTTGTTACCAAAGTCTGTTCTTTGTAAAGTAGAATGGTCTGACGGCACAAGTTTCGATATTCTGTGTGGAATGAAAGGGAATTTAGTAGAAATTAATGAAAACTTAGTAAAATATCCTGAGCTGCTGCGTGAAAAACCAGATTCCGATGGTTTTATAGCTATAATGTTATCTACAATTGCTATTACAGATGCAACTAAGGAAGAGTTACTAACACACGAAGAGTATTTGAAACAGATTAGTGATAGTAAATAAATTTAGTTTTATACATCTAATGTTTTTTTAATTTCCTTTAGTTTTTATCTTATTCTTTATCTATAAGTTTTGGTGATATGACCGATAGGGGATTTAGATACTAGATATATTTTGCATTTGATACAGGTAGCCTCAATCTTAGATGTCTCTATTTTATGAAATATCTTTTGTTGGGTGTACCTTTGGAGTACAAATAGGCTACCTGCTTGTTTCCTAAGCAGAAAATATTATTTATTATAAGTTCTTCACATGTTATCACTATCAGTCTTAAAGCTATAAAATAATTGTGTTAGACACTTTTATTGGTGCATAATAGTGTTCATTGTTTAACCTACCAATAGCAGGAACATTGCTACCATAGAATAAATCCTGTTCCAGTTCGGAAGAAATACTAGTAAACTTATACAACTTCAGGTTGGCAAGGCATCATTACCTTCTTTAGTGTCTTTAGGCAACATATATTCTTTAGACAAAAGATCATTCTGATTGCTATGGTTCAAAAACCTGATTATCTTTTTGTTGGAATTGTAGGTACTTACAAGGTAGGTAAATGTTACATAATATAAGTACTACATGGTATAAATCAAAGTTGTTTTCCCTATGTACGCTTAGATCTTCAAAAGTACTTTTTGTTTAAAGATAGTGATTGAAGAAGGTTTGTATGTACACAATATAATAACAGAAGTTTGTCCACCTCGCTCAGTTGGGTCTGACTGTTAGTAATTAATTGAATTTTCAACACCTCAGCAAACTTAATTATACTTAATTGTACGCTCAGTGCTCGGCTTACGTCGTAATTACTATATTATGGGTACAGATAATCAAAAGTAAATATTATAGTGCAGATATTCATCGGTGTTCCGGTTGTACCTCTGCCTACCTCTTAGTGGATACGGGCGTTAAGACTTTAAATATACAATATTTACGATAAAAGTTACCAGAAAAGACTAAAAGAATCATATAATAAACAAACACGTAAAAACTTATATCAATTTCTTCACAAATATTAACTTGCTTATCTCAAAGTTGTAGTTATCTCTTTGCTCAACAAATACCCGACCTCTGACCCCTTTGTGATACCTTCGAATACTATATCAGTTACAATGTATGTAGTGTGAACATAGACTGGTTTTAGTAAACATCTAGAAATGTATTCAAATGTTTATAAAATCGTTTTAAAACAATCTAGGTTTAGTTTAACCAGATTTAACACTTATAGTTCAAGTGCGAATCCTAAAAAAACGCCATTATATGATTTACACCAGAAATATGGCGGAAAAATTGTCGATTTCGCAGGGTTTCTCCTACCAGTTCAATATTCAGACATGAGTGTTTCAGCTTCCCACCTTTTCACCCGAAAAAGTGCTTCAATTTTTGACGTATCACATATGCTACAAACTAATGTGTCTGGAAAAGATTGCATATCCTGGTTTGAATCCATTTGTCCAGTAGATCTCCAAAGCATGAAGAATGGGTCCAGTTCACTAACTGTCTTTTTAAACAAGAACGGTGGTATCATTGATGATTTAATAGTGACAAAAGTTGATGAAAATCGTTTGTACATAGTGTCGAACGCTGGCCGAATGGAAGTGGATCAACAGCACATGTTAGAGACATCAGAGATATTTCGTAAAAATAATAAAGATGTCTCAGTTGAATTCTGGGATATCAAAGACAGAGCATTGATAGCTTTGCAAGGTCCAAAAGCGGCGTCTGCTTTGCAATCGCTAACTGATGTTCCTCTAAAAGACTTAATGTTCATGACTTCTACAATTGGTATAATAGCAGGAGTAGAATGCCGTATCACCAGATGTGGATACACTGGTGAAGATGGCGTTGAGATTTCTATACCAGCCGACAAATCTGAAGTAGTAACAGAAGCATTGCTTCAATCGGATGATGTTAAATTAGCTGGCCTTGGCGCTCGAGATTCTCTTCGTTTGGAAGCTGGGTTATGTCTGTATGGGAATGACATAGATGAAACGGTAACACCTGTTGAATCCGCTTTGACTTGGCTCGTAGCAAAAAGACGAAGAGGTGAAGGTAATTTTCCTGGTGCTGAAATTATAATGCGGCAAATAAAAGAAGGCGTACAACGGCGAAGAGTTGGAATTAGGATAGAAACAGGAGCTCCTGCTAGAAAAGACGCTGTACTTAAAGATTTAAAAGGAGACGGTATTGGTAAAGTAACTAGCGGCTGTCCCAGTCCTTCATTAGGAGGAAACATTGCTATGGGGTATGTCGCTGAAGCGTTAAAGAAAAGTGGTACCGAATTGATAGTGAACATCAGAGGAAAAGATGCTTCATGCGTTGTAGCAAAAATGCCTTTCGTTCCTGCCAAATATTATGTGAAAAAATAAAACCTTATACAATAAATGATATTTATTTACATAAAGTTTGTAAACAAGTAACAATTCGTATTATTAATAACTAAAATGAAATTAAATGCAACTTTAACTATAACTGAGCAATAATTTGGTCTCCTAACGATAATTTGCACTGGATATGTTCTAGTCTTTTAAGAAAACAGGAATGTTATTATCCATAATATAATACTGTTTATATAATACATATCACAGGAATTACTATCGTAGAATTTATTTAGCCAGATTTAATGATCATTTTAGACGCAGTATCTTGGAGTTTTTAAAAAAGATAATTTTAACCTGGCCACTAAAAGAATGTGGTTTCTTATAGTGGCCATATACTCAGAATAAAAACTGAAAATAAAAGTATTTGGTGCTCTGTTAATTCAAAAGTTTGAGAAGTCTAATCTGGATTTTAAATATTCAAAGAAAAAAGCTTCTCTGTAACCAAATAAAGCCGTTAATAGATATTATAAATACAAAACAATTTAAAAAAGTTTTGAAGACGGGTCAGTACCAATTATTTTTATCAAAATGATCATTAAAACTTAGTAATCGTGTACAAATGTATCAAAAGTGCTCCTTAAAAAACAACTCCATATATAATAAAAACAATGTTCATATTACTCTCTAAGATATTTTAATTTTCGCACTTGTCCTATGCTTTAATAAATTTTCACATTTATCAGAAAAAGTTAAATAATTCAGCTCTGACAATATTTTAACCTGCACTTTATTTTCTCTTGCTGACTGCTGTATATTATTGATAGAACTGTGTAGCTCATAGATAGATAACAATCAACGGTATCGATAAGATTTTACCACACGGAAAAGTATTATGTCTCAAGAACGGGACAAGTGCTAAAATTAAAACATTTTACGTAATACGTGTTAACTATTTCGAAAACTCCAAAGGCACCTTTAAAACACAGAAACTGTGATAATACTACCGTATACAGTCAGCTTTAATTATTTTTTACATTAATGCTTTTTAAATGCAATAATTATTTCGAGAATAACCTTTTAATAGAATACTTTTCCATAATCCACTTAATTTTAACGTTCCGTTTCTGGTTGTCAAAAACAAACACTGAATGTTATTTTATTAACTACTTACTTTAATCTTTATTAAAATTCAAAATAAAAAGCAAATCCGTAATGATATTGAAAATATGAATCCAGTTGGGTCAAATGTAATAAAAGCTATAGTAAAGTATTTTATGGAAAAGTAAACTCGTTATCAAAAAAATTACATATTATGAAGTGCCATCAAGTGCTAGCGATGTCAAGTAAAAGAAAATTACTTTAGGCTAAGCAATAAGACACTGGTGCCTTTATTTGTACCAGACATTGTAATATTCTATCCATTTAAACCTAATATTTCATTATTTTTTTTTTACAAAAAAATTGCTTATTTTATACTCTTTGAGTGTATTTCAACAGTGTATCATTTGGCTGTAGCCAACAGATTTTTATGAATAGCTTTTACTGTATTTTTTAGAGTGTATCATTTGGCTGTAGCTGATAGATTTTTATGAATAGCTATAGCGTGGATATAGAATGTAGACAAATTTCCTCAGAAGAGTGAGTGAGATAATACAGCATTAACGCTTTTATAAGTTAAAAAAACTATGTCCCTCCGCAGTCACCAAAATTTTGAGTTTGCTTAACGCTTGTATGCGTTTGCTATTGGTTGTTTCGTACGCGCCATTTTCTGAATTCGTTATGTTACTTTTTTAATATTTTCTTATTTTTTTTGTTAAATGTATATTATTTATTTATAATATTTTCTTGTTTTTTGTTGAATGTATATTATTTATTTATAATATTTTCTTGTTTTTTGTTGAATGTATATTATTTATTACAATATAACACGGGATTTTAATTGGAATCTGAATGACTCATAAACGTGGTAAAAGCGAGATGGCTGCAATATATAGTTTATTTAAACCCAAACCATTATCCCTTAAAAATTATTAATTTAATACTACTAAGAGTTGCGTCAACCAGTGACTATTATACAAGCAATAAATTCGCTTTTCTGCTTTAATTTTTCTTATATTAAATTAATATTGCTTCAAGGTGGCATGGTAAGTGGACTGTTTTTTTTTCTACAAAAACTTATGAAATAGATACTTACTTAAAAGTATAAATGCAGAAACTTGTGTGATTATGGTCGCAGTAATCTAAAACTTACAAATAATCTCTAATTTAAATCGAAATTGCTTTTACAATCTAATTTTAGACAAACTTCTCAAGTCAATTTGTAAAACGATACATATAAAAATATATTCAAATATAATACGTTAATTTAATTAAAATTTTGTAGGTATACTTACTTTTTTAATACAAATATATTCTAATTAAGTACATAAAATTATAATGGAATTGGAATAGGAATGATAGACTTAATTTTACTTAAACATGTTCAAGTAAATACTTATTTTACTGAATATATTTAAGTAGAAAAATAAAATAGCTATTTATTAGTCACTTTAGCCATTCGATTTTTTAAATATTTTTGAAAGGAAGTCCCTAACGGCAGGCTTGGATGAGATAGGGATATTGCTGCGCGACCGAACTGAAAAAATGTGATAGTAAAAACCATGGAATGAAACCGTTAAATGAGACGTGCGCAGATGCGACAGTTGTATACACAAGCGAGTAGTGTATAATACCTTTCTCTCTTTCCCCCACTCCACCCCGCCAATGCATAGTATGTAACTCATGAATTGTGTCAATTCTACATTAGCAGAAGGAACTTCGTTCCTACCTGGTGTCCCACAACACCACATTTATATATTACATTATTCAAACAATACGTGCAATTGATTTCTAAAAACATGTTAATTGAATTTTTACCGGCTACCTTATTCTCCGAACCAGAACACGTCAACGGCAAGCATTGGACGTTATGGTGGCAGGTAAGGCGGTGGTACCAATCCGAGCGAGTCGCTGCGAAACTCTACCACCTAGTAGGTTGTCACGGTGTTAGTGACGGTAAGCTTATGCTCGCCTTTTACCAGCTGCCTGACAGGAAGAACGACTGTCTATTCTGCAAAGGAGCCCGGACCAACACGGGGAAAAATTCTTAGCACCCCATAGATTTATTTAAATTTGATCGGAATGTATGAGGTTATAAATTCTTCATTATCTCAAACTATTTAAATTATAAATACATATATGGAAATAGACAAAAACATGGACAAAACACGTAACCTTTACTCGCAGTCATAAAAAAATGTTTAATGTAAGCTTAGTATATTTGTACCTAAATAGGCGGCGATTATCTCTTTACGAATAGCTGTCGTTCAACAAAATAACACAAAATAAATAAGAAAATAATGACATGGCAAAACAACAATACCTTACACAATTATCTGTACAAAATTAAAAATAATATTTACATATTCCACCTAAATAACACATAATAAATTATATTATTGCTCTCCAAAAACTTAAGGCACGGTAATGTAGTATAGTTTCACTCGCCCCTGTTTTTGAATTAAATACCTACAGCCGTGCGGTGTCTCAAAAGTGGTAGGGCCACGCGCCTATAGTATTATAACCTCATTTTCATACTAGCTTTATGACCGAAAATACTATATTTTTTTTAAATAAATAAAAATCGTTTAATGATTCGTAAGTGTTAAATAAAAATACATGTGGTGTTCTGATTACCAAGTTTCATTAAATTCACAATATAGTCTACCATTATTGCTCTTTGCTATAAGTAAAATTAAATTAAAAAACGCTTGTATGTCACCGTTCGTTGGTATATCGAGAGCATACCGAACTGGAGACTCGTAGATATATACGCGTATTCGCCCGTTTGTATGAATGATGATAGAAAACTGTATATTACGATACCGTGCTTAAGGTGTCGCTAGTGGTCTTTGTTTGTTTGGTTATAAGCGATTGCTGTGAAACTGCTGTAAAACTTAAAACACTTGTAAAGGAGGACGAGCTTATACAGAAAAAAAATAATGTTGCCCTTGCACGTGCTAGAGTCGCATAACTCAATATAATTTGTTATATTTGGGGCTTACTCGTGTAATTCATACAATTATTTTATTGTACACTTAATAACTTAGGAGACTTGTTCCCAAAAATATTGTCGGTACAAGTTGAATATATCTCAATCATTTTCAGCAGTCCCAGGTCGGTACTGGCTACGTTCCAGATAATTTTGTTATGGAGGTCACCGAACAAACACGTCTCATTTGTTGGTGTCGGGAGAATCCCTGAAATTAGATTGTGCGAGTCTAGCGAAGTCTTGTGTGAGCTCGTTCAGTTTTTCCGTGTACTGAAATAAACAATTGTTATATTTTTTAATGAGTTTTGGCGGGAAGACAAAAGATGGCCATTGATTGAATTTCATGTTCAAGAAATGTTACCAAATTTTGGTGGTATTCTGTCAATTGGGTCAATTTTGGTGGTACCACTACACAGTATAAAACAAAGTCGCTTCTCGGTCTCTATGTATCTTTGTATGCTTAAATCTTTAAAACTACGCAACGGATTTTGATGCGGTTTTTTTAATAGATAAAGTGATTGAAGGTTTATATGTATATTTTATACCCGTGCGAAACAGGGGAGGGCCGCTAGTTCTATATATTTTTAACCCTCAACGGAAAATCAGGGGTGTTGTATGTTTGACATATCTACGTGGGTGTCTGTCTGTTGTATCATATCTCTTAAACCAATGGACCGATTTCGATGCGGACTTTTTTGTTTATAAACTGACGTTATCGAGATGACTCTTAGCTACAATTTGCTTAATAGGGGGTTATGGAACATTAATTTTACAATTATGTTCAGTAAGAGTGCAGAGGTGAAACATTCACGAGGAAATCGGTGTATCGTGTATTTTCTGATGCCGCCAAATCTTACTCGATAAACTAGCATTACCTAAGACCATATGTATGACTTCTGATGACACACATACGCACGCATGCACATTCACATGCACGCACTCACACGCACGCACTTCAAACTTTTAATAGGTATCCCTTTTTCCGTTCATAATCATCATCATCATTTTAGCCATAGCACGTCCACTGCTGAACATAGGCCTTCCCCGTTGACTTCCACTTCGGCCGGATGGAAGCGGCCTGCATCCAGCGAGACCCCACGACCCTCATAAGGTCGTCTGTCCATCTCGTGGGTGGCCGTCCTATGCTTCGCTTGCCGGTACGTGGTCTCCACTCGAGAACTTTTCTGCCCCAACGGCCATCAGTTCTCCGCGCTATGTACCCCGCCTACTGCCACTTCAACCTGCTAACTTGGCTGACTATGTCGGTGACTTTCGTTCGCCTGCGGATCTTTTCATTTCTGAATCGATCTCGCAGGGAAACCCCGAGCATAGCCCGCTCCATAGCTCGCTGTGCAACCTTGAGCTTGTTCATCAGGCCCACAGTAAGAGACCACGTCTCGGTGCCGTAGGTCATCACTGGCAACACACACTGGTTAAAGACTTTTGTCTTGAGACACTGAGGTATTTCGGACGAAAAGACGCTACGCGATTTCCCGAACGCTGCCCAACCGAGTTGGATTCGTCGATTCACCTCCTTCTCGAAGTTGGACCTACCCAACTGGACCGTTTGTCCTAGGTACATATATTCGTCGACAACTTCGAGGATCGCGTTCCCGACTGATACTTGGATGGGCGCTACATGAACTTTCCGCATGATTTTCGTCTTGTCCATGTTCATCTTAAGGCTAACCTGCCGGGAAACACGATTGAGGTCTTCGAGCATTGTACTAAGGTCTTCCAGCGATTTCGCCATTATGACTATGTCATCGGCAAATCGAAGCTGAGTGATGTACTCGCCGTTGATGTTGATGCCCATTTCTTTCCACTCCAGAAGCTTAAAAGCGTCCTCCATTGCATTGGTGAAGAGCTTAGGAGATATAACGTCTCCCTGTCTTACACCTCTCTTCAATGGAATTGCCTCTGTGCTCTGATCTTGTACTCGGACGGACATAGTGGCGTTGTTGTACAAACACTTGCGATTGAGCGATAGTCAATGTGGCATCGCTGGAGACACTGTAGCACTGCCCAGGTCTCGATCGAATCAAAGGCTTTCTCATAGTCCACAAACGCCAAGCATAATGGCAAATTATACTCCTCGGTCTTCTGTATAATTTGCCGCAGCGTATGTATGTGGTCTATGGTACTGTAGCCTTTTCGGAATCCGGCTTGTTCGGGTGGCTGGAAGTCATCAAACCTGCGCTCGAGACGATTCGTGATGACCCTCGAAAACAGCTTATAAACATGGCTCAGAAGCGAGATGGGCCTGTAATTCTTCAGAAGGGTCTTATCGCCCTTTTTGAAAGAAAAGTACCACCACGCTTCTGTTCCATGCTTCTGGCGTAGTACCTCCGAGCAATACGGAATTGAAGAGCTTCTGAAGGACTCTAAGTACTGGTGTTCCACCCGCTTTCAGAAGCTCGGTGGTGATTCCGTCTTCACCCGGCGCCTTATTGTTTTTAAGCTGACGGAGGGCCATTCTAATCTCGTACAGGCTGATGTCAGGGAGATCTGTTTTTCCGTTGGAGGTTATAAAATACAACTAGATATCGAAATGTATGTTAGACTAGCGGCAGGGTACGTGCTTCGCTACGTATATGATCGCATAAACGAGATAACACAAAAAAAGAAAACAAAACATCTGAAAAAAGTTTTAATTTGACAGAAAAATACCCAGTAACAAAAAATGTGATAAATGAAGAACCGCTCAACCGATTTCATGAAAACTTCACATAAACCATCTAATAAATAGTCCGAACAAAGCCTTAACATTTGGTTTGGATAGGTGGGCAGATTCTTGAGTTATAAAATTACAATGAAAAGTGGCATTGATTTTTATATATATCAATTGTGTCATCTGTTTTCAACATATTTCTTAGAGGCAGCCTATTCAGTATTTTGACCGGATCATACACGTAACAGTTTACTTACGTCCGTCTGTGGCAGCTGTAGTGTGTCCTGTGACTTTCCCCGCCCTCGCTCGTCCTGCACTCTGCAGTTCACATAGTAATTGATCTGGTTCTGAAGCTTCACGAATATCTTGCGGTACTCGTCCTGTATCCTGTTCATCTCGTTGTTTATGTGCGTATCTTTTTTAGCCATGTAATCCTGGAACGGAATATTTGTATACATACATTTATACAAACAGACGCTAGGACAGATATCAATTCAATGTCCATATCGCCGAAGGAGTAGGCCGAGGCACAACCAGGGCACCCACGACTAGCCGAAGATACTAAGTCTCACAATGTGATAGGTGGCAAGCCTATCGCCAACCGGTCACATTTCCAATCCCAAGCAATATTTTTTTTTATTAGAAAATTGGAAATACCAAATTTTCTTTTTGTTGCCGGACCCAATTTTCTTTGAAATATACATAATTTGAAACATATGTTAAAGAATTTGAAATAAAATTTTCTTTTTGTTGTTTTAAATGAATTTTAAAGATCAAATTATGGATTTATCTTAATGGATAAAACACTGCCCGTATAATAGTAAAATCAGACTAAAGACTCCAAGGTTTGAGTTGGCATTGAAATATTTATTACAGTGAAATAACAACTATATTAATTATATGTCAACTTAAAACTTGCCGTACTTTGGTCCTATGTTTATCGAAAATACGGTAGCTGATTATTAGCGAATTTGTCAGTGTACAACAGATTTTATTACAATCCAATTTTACATTATAACATTCAGGGGTAGATATTAAAAAAGTAGCCTGTGTTTAAACTTTGATCTTCAACTATGTGCTTTTGAAATTTCATCAAAATCGGTCAAGCCGTTTAGCCATGAAAGCGTAAAAGAAAGACGAAGTTTCGCATTCATAATATTAGTATGGATAACAATGTTTTATACCTTATACGTTAGGACAGTCCTCTTTACACTCTTGTATTTGTCCTGAAGAGTTTGATGTTCCGTCTTCAGCTTGACATACTGCTGTTCCAACTTCGAAATAGTGGAATGCAACTCTACGACCTTGGTCTTCAACGTTTGACACTCTTTAGCACAAGAACTGGTCTTCTGTTTCCAATCTTCTTTCTCCTTCTTCAAAACATCCTCCAGAGACCCCAAGCGGGACAATCTCTCTTTGTACTTCTCCGCTTTCATCCTCCATTCACTACAATCGTCTCTTGCTTTTTGACATTCATTCTGTATTTCATTGTGTTCTTTTATCAGCATGGATATTTCATTCTCCTTTGATTCTAGTATTTGTGTGATCTTCGACCTCTCTGATAGAATGAATTCTTTTAAAGTTTCAACTTCCTTAGCCTTCCGTTCAAGAAGGTCTTTTAGTTTGGTGACCGCTGTCAGTTGGTCTGTCTCCATTTCTTTTAAACGTCTTGCACAGTTCATTTCTATCGTTTTAATTTCTAACGTGAATTTTTCCGCTATTTGCTCTCGTATTGCCTTTTCTTTCATCATTAGGGAGGTCTAAAATAAAAAAAATAAACGTAACTGACCGCCTTACAAAAAGTAAGATACCAGTTTAATTAAACACTGGCTAAAATTTACCTCCAACCTATAACATGCTACACGTCGATGACGTGGCAACGCGTTATTGAAGAAGAATCCAGTTTTTGTGTGTAAAACTTGTGTTAAAAGAGTTAGAACACTCTTTAAACAACTTTTTTTTGTACTAAAGCCAAGTTTTTAATATAAATATTTGTTTTAAGGTTAGTTCGTGATTAGCATGTGTTCAAAGAGTGTTTTATTTTTTTTGTAATAAGGCCAAGTTTTTAAAAATAAACATTTGTTTTTAGGCTAGTTCTAAACAATCTTAATAAAGTTTAAAAAAGAACAAAATTTTAATTTGACTGTATGATTTTTTTAAATATTTTTTAGTAAAAAACTTAACTAACTTAAAAACGTAACTTCACCACTAAATAACAGGTTTCAATACCTGGTAGTGCCCAATTCTGAGATCTTACATAAATTTAATCACAATTTGTCTAGCAGTTTTGAATTACATTCGTATACCTGGTCGATGACATCATCGAGTTTATATAACACTACATAGTATAAAACAAAGTCGCTTCCTCTGTCCCTATGTCCATTTGTATGCTTAAATCTTTAGAACTACGTAACAGATTTCGATGAGGTTTTCTGTAATAAAGTGATTGAAGATTAAGGTTTATATGTATATTTCATAACCTTGCGAAGCCGGGGCGGGCCGCTAGTATTTAATAATGCATACATTTAGGTGTCATTAAAAAACCGCTTGTCGAATGTTGATAAAACTTTCAAGGGACTATCTCGGAACCATTAGCTACCTTTCGAAAAAAGAATTACCAAATGGCGACATTTTTCGCTTTTGCGATTGATTGCTTTTGAATCTAAATAAAATTATTTAATTTGCAAATTTTCCGCTAAAAAATGTGTATACGTATTATGGAGTAACAAAACAGACAAAATAGTGCGCTAAGAATGAATTGGACTTACCGGAAGCTAAAACTCCCAAATATATCCAGCTCCACACAATACACACCACTAAACTGTTTAATTAGCACCAACAATACACATACTACTAAAAACTCAACGTACGTTTCACTTCGTAACCGAAGCATCATCAGGAGAAATCGACTTTTTTAGCGGAAAATTTGCAAATTAAATAATTTTATTTAGATTTAAGTATGGATTTCCGCAAAGTAACGCCTTCTTCTATCAATGATTGCTTTTGAATTATTACTTGTTACAAAAAGTGTTACCTTAGCATATAGCCCGTCATCCCCCTCCTCGAGCGTGGCTTGCGCAGGAACCAGTGCTCCCTCGGTGTTAGTGGCGACGGTGCGCTGCTCCGACAGTTTCCGGAACCGCTCCATGATGTACTGCTGGAAGTACTCTGCTTTGCTCTTCAACTCCTTCATCAGGCTCTCATTACTCTCTTGTGTCGCTGGGAACATTCAAATAATCCAAGTCTTTGGTATAAGTAAGTTTACAGGTTACCTTACTTAATGAACCGGAACACGACAATAATAAGTAATGACGCTATGACGATTCACTGCATAGTATAAAACAAAGTCGCTTCCTCTGTCCTTATGTCCATTTGTAAGCTTGAATCTTTAAAACTACTTCAAAACTACGCAAATTTTGATGCGGTTTTTCTAAATAGATAAAGTGATTGAAGAGGAAGGTTTATCTCTATATTTTATACCCGTGTAAAGCCGGGCGGGCCGCTAGTATGAAGATGTAGGACAGTTGTACTATTTAAGTCAATTTGTCGTTAAACTTTATAATAATCTTGTTACAATCATAAGTAACATCGATTCTTATCTTTTTCGAGTTGTCAAAACAAAGTAAAAAAAACGGTAGATGAAAGATTGACAAAGCAGATATAAAATGCGAATGTAGATGGATATAGATACCCGGTGAGAAATAGGTCGAAATTCCACGACTAAATCGCTTGGATATCATCCGGGGATGGTGTCAAGAGTTTCCAAAACCTGCGTATTTGTATCAAGAGTCATGAAAGTGAAGGAAGTCTTAGGTCCGTAGAAACTTGACAGTAAGCACTTGATACTCTCTGCCTACCCCACACGGGACTTGGCATGAAGACATGAAAATATATGTGTATATACCGTGTTTTCTGTTTGACCTACCCAATTTGATGCTATACTTGTTGATCTGTTCCTCCAAACTCCGTATGTGTTTGAGCTGTCTCTCGCACTGTCCGCACGCACTCATCTCTTTTCTCATTGCATTTTTTTCATCTGTGAAAATTAAAATAAAAAAAATATAAATGTGGTGTCGTGGGACACTAGGTAGGAACGAAGTTCCGTCGGCTAATGTAGAATCGACAAAATATATGTGTATAGTATATACTCATGTATTGCATTGGCGCGGTGGAGTGAGGGAGAAAGAGAAAGGTATAATACACTACTCGCTTGTGTATACGAGTATCGCGCCTGCACACGTCTCATTTAACGGTTTTATTCCACGGCTTTTTCTACCAGTTTTTACTTTTACATTTTTTTAGATCGGTCGCGCAGCAAAATCCCTATCTTCTCCAAGTCCGCCGTAAGGTTCTTCGTTCCAATAAAATAAATGTTAAACAGCACTCGAGAACTTAGAAGTTCTCGAGTCAGGCTTACTTACAACTTACTTTTGCTCGAGGCCTAACATCCTGATCTCAGGTTGGCAACTCTCCATTACCATCTTTGGTGTCTCTAGGCGGCGTGAATTTCTTACCATCAGGAAATCCGTCTGCCTGTTTGCCTTCATCTAACATAAAAAAAAACTTGATTTTTTTTAAGTTGGGTGTTTCCTATCACATGCCCGGTGCCTATATTCAAGAAACGAGTCGATTTGCTTACGAATTGTAGTTATTTGTACGAATAGTAAAAAACCTAACTACGAATGTTCGTTATCGACTGATAACTCGAAACATTTTGTATAACTACGAGCAACACTTTGTCGCGTTTAGGCAAATTATAAATGGTTTTACTAACGGGTTACGGTTCGTTGATTATTATAGGAACCGAGCTTTGATTGAATAAGGCATTGTTCATTACTAGTTGTTACCAACGAGTTTGCATCTGATTGAAATGTAAGTATTTCCGTTTTATGAAGGTTGAATATTCTGGATGTTGGAGATGCGAGATGATTCAAACAGATATTCGATATTCGAAATTCGGAGAGAGGACAATTTGAAAAGTGATCTAGTAAGCGATAGTAAGATTAATTGAAAATTCGGAGAGTGATACAGCTTAAACCCGGGTCCTATAATCAACGAACAGTGATCCGTAAGTATAACCGTTGGTTGTTCGACAGCAAGAGTAACGACACGTTACTCTTAAGTACATAAAAATAGATAACAAACGACCGTACTTAGACTGTTCGTACAAAAAACTACCGTTAGTAAGCAAAAACTACTTGTTTCTTGAATATAGGAACCGGGCATTAGTGATTTGGTTTCGTCGATTGTATTGAGGGACGCTGTTACTATACGTAACTACTGCTCATGTATTATTTGTGTACTTTAAATCAAATTAGTTTGTTTTAGTGTGAGATTGGATACAAATAAATACGATTAAGTTCCAAGTGTTTCTCCCGTGTTGGTCCGATCCCGGCTCTTTTGCAGAAGAGACCATCTGCAATCGTAAAAAGCGAATAAAGGCTTACCGTCACTAACACCGTGACATCTGACTAGGTGGTAGAGTTACACAGCGACGACCCGGATTGATACAACCGCTTTACCTATTCCTGCCGCTATAGCGTCAGTGCTTGCCGTTTTTGAGAATTATTAAATTAAATTAATTACGCATTATTAAAACCTTCGGTGTTTCTAAGCGGCGTGAATTTCTTACCAACAGGAAATTCGTCTGCTAGCTTGCCTTCCAATATTATTAAAAAAGTGGATTTTTTTAACTAATCAGCACGAAACACTATTATAAAATCATGTCATAATACACTATGCAAATGTATACGTGCATTTTTGTTTACAAGTTTGGGTGTGTTCCGGTACCGCGTATAGAATTATAATAAGAAAAAACCGAAATTTGACCGTTAACTTTCTATAACCATGAAAAAAATTGTTTCATTTGTATGATTAAAAAATCATTCACTTCATTTTAACTTGGTGGAATACCTTCGAGGAATTTATTTAATTTCTCTGTAAATTCTTTCTGTTTGTCTGTAAACTCTTTCTGCAGTTCAGAGATCCTCTTGTTTGCACTTTCGAGTTCTTCCTTCGACGTAGCAAGTTCTGCTGTTATTTTCTCAACTTGTCGTTTCTCTTTCTCCACTCTCTCTGTAAGATCTTTCTCCTGGTTTCGGTACATTTCCTTCTCTTTTTGCATTCTTGATTGTATGTCTTTTAGCTCTCTATTTGCAGCATCTCTTGCACTACACACCTGCAAATTTTCGTGTTGTTAATACAATTTTATTACGATATTTACCATTTCCTTCTTTTCCTCTATAACCCTCATGAGCCTTTCCATATGATTCTCATATTGCATTATTAAAAAATATTACTTCTTATAAGTAACTAGCTTCTACTCGTGGCTTTGCCCGCGTACCAACTTATATATTTTAGGCTATATCTTATTCTGATGTATATACTTTATTACTGTAAAGTTTCATCTAAACCCGTCCAGGGTGCTGATTATGTATCTCAGTGACCAACTCCAAATGGAAAAGTGTACATCAAATAGCTGTCAAATGACGTCGTTTGTGTTTGCTATCTCTATTGTGTTTCTGTTGGTCACTGGAGATAGCAAATATAAAACACGTCATGTTACAGCTTTTTGACGTACACTTTTCCATTTTGAGTTGGCAACTGAGATACATAATCAGCACACAGTAGTTTGTGCGTGAAAGATTAACAAAGAACCATCCATTCTTACAAACTTTCGCAGGTATAATTATTAGTAGGACACTTTACAACCTGTACATCTACTATTTACTATGACAAAAAAAAATAGCTATCGAGACGAATCAAAAATCCTTATTGTCATATTCCTAGTAATTGCTTGTGTATTGTAACTAGTGTCCGACCGAAACTGGTTTTTAAACCGAAACCGAAACCGAACTTTCGGTTCTGATCTCCGTTTCGGCCGAAACCGAAACCGAAACTTACACAAACATTTTAAAATTTTCTGTTTTATACTGAAATGTAATGTATTTCTTACAATTTTATTTGTTTCTTTGATGTAAAATGAAACAAGCAATAATCAAGTAATGTGAAAAATATATTTTTATGCCATTATGCCATTAAATACATAATAAACATGTTAAATTAAGGATTACTTCAGGTAAAAATTAAAAAATCAACACTTAAACATAAACTCTTAGTTAAATATTTAAATTTTTGCATTTATAATATCCTTAAGCTATTTATTTTTTGAGATCTTGTAATTATTTAATAATGTAGTTAGTTTTACCTACTTTTAAGAATAATCAGTCTATATAGTCATTAATTATTAAACAATCGCAACAAATATGGACTACAATAGTTTTTACTGAAATCGAATAATAATATTATTCATTTACGACTTAAATGAGAAACAACTAAGTGTAAAATAAAATTTTAACAAACATTACACATTGTAGAAAAAACAAAACATAAATTTTAGTAATCGTAATTAAAAAGTCTTATATTGTACGCCAAAAAAAGCAGTTTTTCCACGTTTTCACCGTGCAGGTTACTCCGACGATCTGCGTATATTTGTCCAGCAGCACTAAACAGCTGCTCACTTGGAACACTGGTAGGTGGAGCAGAAAGATACTTCAAAACTGCTTTTCTCAATGATGGATATGGACTGCTGTTCCAATAAGAATATATGTCGGCATTGCGTTGCAACAATGGATCCGACAGATACGATTGAATTCTTTCTTTCAAAATAGTCTTTGGATCTTCATATCCAATAATCTCATTGTGATTAGGAGTATCATCGTGTACATCCCAAAGACTATCTTTTTCTTGGTGAGTATTGGAGGCTTCTGATCTTTTCTGATCTTCTGAGGCTAAGATCATTTCAATTGAAGTTGGGGGAATTGAGTTTTTTCTGTGAGACGGTCCCGAGACGTCGTTATTCTCCGTCAAAAAAGATATTATTTCCATCGATGCAACATCCACTTCATCGGAATTAAGGTATCTGGATTTAAAGCGTGGATCTAGCATAGTAGCAGCCATTAAAGAAGGGTGTCCTTTTAAAAAAGAGAATCTGATATTTAAAGACTCATGAAGTGAGTTTTTCATGTTTGTCATCAACTCATCTTCGTTTTCGGATCGAATTTGTAATTTGCGATTTAATAATGAAATCAAATGTATAACTATTGATATGCATGCATCATTAAATGATAAATCAAGTGTTGCTTCATAAAAGAATTTCAATATAGTTGTGATGTTCTATATAACATCCCATTCATTAGAGAGAAGACTATTAATCTTACCATGTTCAATACTATACAAGTTTACTGCATTTTTTTGCCCTAAAAGCCTCTGTAGCATCAAGTAAGTGCTGTTCCATCTCACTTCTATATCTTGCACCAAAGTATGTTCTGGTAGTCCGCATTATTTTTGACACTCTGTCAATTTTCTGGCTGCTGGCTCGCTGTGGTGGAAATGGCCTACGATTTTCTTGCATTTTTTTTAACAATTCTTTGACATCTTCATCTGAGAAAAGTGCTTGTTTTATCACCAACTGCAGATTGTGTGCTACGCAACCTATAGATTCATATTGACCACGCATCGCGCAAACCATGTTTGCTGCATTGTCACGCAGAACCAGAAATATCTTGCCATTTAAATTCCATTCATTCACCATCTCTGTAATTTTTTTTTAATCTATTGGCTGGTATGATCTCGTTCCAGAACGCATGCACCCAGTATAACTTTAAGCCGTTGATCATTTATAATAAAATGAGCTGTAAAACTGAGAAGTGAACATGTTTTAGATGCATTGGTCCAGATATCGGTAGTAGCACTCACCGATTCGCTATTTGCTACCAGGGCTTTTACTTTAGATTTAACTTTTTCATATGTTTTCGGCATCAGTGAACATCTAAAGTATTTTTCAGACTTAATTCGATATTTGTGAACTGCATGGGGATCGGTAAAGTTAAGTCGCCGAAATGCTTCGCCTTCCACCAAAGTATAAGGCAGCATGTCAACAACTATAATGGACCTTCATTATTGCTTTGTCAATCCTTTTTGTAACTTCATGATCATCAGGCCATTGTAGAAGTTTACATTTAGATTTAGTAGTAGTAGTCAAACTTGGGATCGTCGATTGAACAAGATTTGATTGACCTTCGTTTAGTTTATGTGGTGATATTTTTGAATCGATTCGACTTAGTTTAGTTTGATTTTTCAAATCTTCTATTTCTGCCTGACGTTTTAATACTTGCCTGTGTTCCGCGTCATGAAATTTTGACAAATGTAGCTTTACTCCGTGCAATGTTTGTTTCCTGGGTTCAGAGCTTCCTAATGAATATGACTTTTTGCAAATTTTGCAAACAGTTTTTGAAGTATCGCTAATGCTTTTTTCAAAAAACTGCCAAATTGGATTTTTGTTTCCTTTTTGCGACATTTTTAACTGAAACAAGTTATTATTGTAAGGTAAATAAATTTATAGTCAAAACACATAAAATAAAACTACTGGCATTGAATAAAGTAGAAAAATGAAATTTAAATCATGAAAAAAATATTTATAACTAGCTTTTGCCTGCGACTTCGTCCGCGCCGTTTAGTGACTTTCCATACAAACTTTTGTAAGAACACACTGCACACAACTTGAGACCCCTACACTTTCATCCCCTTTTTCACGATAAAAACATAGTCTATGTTCTTTCTCAAGGTCAATTCTATATCTCTACCAAATTTTATTGAAATCGGTTCAGTGCTTTAGACGTGAAATCGTAACAGACGGACAGAGTTACTTTAGCATTTATAATATTAGTAAAGACTAGGTACTTAATATGAATTAAAATTCAAATAGAAAAATTATTAAATGACACGTACTAAATACGAACAATCTTTTCAAATTGACTCTGTACCTAACTCGCACGGTAAGCCAGAAAAGACGATGCAGTAATAATTTGTTATTTGTTTCCTCACATTATAACAATTAAATTATTATATATCACGCCTAAGAAAATCACGGTAAATATTTGACTGGTTTATAATGTCAACAAGAGATATATTATGATGTACTCCTACCTATTTCAACAACAGTTACTCAAAACCAAAACAAGCTAAATAGCCTCTATTGTGTTTCACTTAAAAATATCACTCAATAGATCAATAACTAGTATTGAATAATATTTATAGTTCAATAACTAATATTGAATTGCTATTAAAATAAAAAATGTCAGAAGTAGAATTAAAAGTTAAAACATAACTTACCTAATAATTTATGCGTAAAATATAACCTCCAAACATTACACTCACGCTAGGCAACGGTGAACTAAGCCGGCGAGAGCGAACGGTGAACACGAGACTGCCACGAAGTTAGCCGAATGAGACGCACGACAATTCACGAACGTCGAGTTTCGGTTCCGCCGAAAGGTTCGGCAGTTATTTCACCGAAACCGAAACTGCCACCGAAACTAGATTATTCTGCCGAAACTTGCCGAAACCGAAACTTCGGTCGAACACTAATTGTAACATCAATAGTGTTTGTATGCCGCAACATCATTAATAAGTGTTTGTGTGCTGTAACATCCACAGCGAATGTTTGTATGTGAATATCTTCACACCTATATCCTCGAAGTAGTAGACAGAGGCACAACCAGGGCACAAAATCCTAATTGTCATATTCCTTCTAATTACTTGTGTATTGTAACATCGATAATGTTTGTATGCCGCAACATCATTAATAAGTGTTTGTGTGCTGTGACATCCATAGTGAGTGTTTTTGTGCTGTAAAAATCTATATTAAGTGTTTGTGTACTGTAACATCCACAGCGAATGTTTGTATGTGAATATCTTCACACCTATATCCCCGAAGTAGTAGACAGAGGCACAACCAGGGAACAAAATCCTAATTGTCATATTCCTTCTAATTACTGTGTATTGTAACATCAAAAGTGTTTGTATGCCGCAACATCATTAATAAGTGTTTTTGTGCTGTGACATCATTAGTGTTTTTGTGCTGTAAAATCTATAATATTTGTACTAGCTTTTTGACTAGCCGAAGACACTAAGTCCCACAATGTGATAGGTTGCAAGCCTATCGCCAACCGGACACACATCAAATCCCGATCAACATTTTGGTTGTAAGAAAATTGAAAAAAAAAAACACATTTTTTTTGCTGGAATCGAACCAGACCACACAGGCGAAAATCTGAAAATCTATAAAAAAAATCTAAGTGCTGTAAAATCTATAAAGAAGTGTATGTGTGCTGTAACATCTAATCTATCGTGAGTGATTGTGTGCTGTGAGATATATATAGTGTTTGTGTACTGTAACATCATTAATAAGTGTTTTTGTGATACCTGTAAGTACAACGTCTTCAATTCCCCGTTCTCCTTGAGAGTGTCTTTAAGTTGCGCGGAGTACCGGTCGAGCTCCCGGACCAGATCCGCGTTGGCCTCCTGCACGAGAGAGGCCCGACTCCCCTTCTCGCATTTCAACTTGTCATACTCCATCTCCACTTCTGTGTATTTCAACTCCATCTGTTGCCATAAAATAACATTATTTCCTCCGAGCCTCCGAATCCGGCGTGTTTGTATAAAAAGGGTAATTAATGAATGTGAAGGAAGTCAGGAAATAAATATACATTAACTCTTGCTGCTTTGCCCGTGTTTTGTTAACACGTCTGTATCCGTGCTATGTATCTTCTTTTTTCTAACCAATATCTAGCCCTATTTAAAATAAACTAGTGGTAGCCCGTTGGTCCAAATTCGACCAAAATAAATTTTAATATCTTGTTGATAATTTATTTCTCAAGACCAACTACTTTGTTTCCAATCTTGCTAGTGCGCCATCTGTGATATTTTATCGTTATCATCAATATATTTGTTTGTGTGTGTCAAATCCATGTAGTGTGGGTAATGTTTTATTTATTGATTTAATGTAATTTATTTATAAGCATTATTATTGAAAAATATTAGCGTTTTCACTTCTCCTACACATAAACTATAAGTGTGCCAAATTTTATGCTCTTGCGTCAGCGCAATTTTCGTAAAAAGGGATCCAAAGTTTTGGCATCACGTATTAATATATAGATAACGAAGAGAAAAGGAAGAAAGAACGAAGACATTCAGTGACATAAACCTTCATAATATGATGAAACATAGATTGTAGTTGGATAAATATATTTCACATAATCAAAATTTAAAAAAAATTTTGGTTTTTTCTTGTTGACAAAAGAATACGATGACTTTTTTTACTGCTTTTAACATCTCAATAATTTACCTAAATATTTTTTTATCAAATACATAGCTCTTATGCATAGACATATATAATACTTCGTAAGGACCCGGCTAAAGAACGCTTCAAATGTCCGCAGCGCGTTGGCCCTAAAATATCGTTTTAGGGCCAACGCAGCTCAATCGTCCGATGGCGACCGAGTGAGTGCATGTGTTAATTGTAATTTACAAAAATGCTTCGTTGCGTCGTAAAAAGATACAAAAATTATGACACAAAATTTAAAAAGGTACGTGGGATATCGTACCTTTAGTAAGTTAGCGTACAATAGTGTTATTATTTTAACTATCAATAAATGAAAATCATTTTAAAGCAAATATCTCTGCAGAGACACGATTGCGTTGTCACGTGGTTGTCACATGACACAGTACCGCGGAAGGCGATGTAACCTTGTAAAGACGTTCCTATTTTTTATGTTTTTGTTACTTCGGGTATTGTCTACTGTACTAATTTTTAAAAACTGTATTCTGTTTTTTTTATTTTTTCTTAGTAATAAAAAACATAGTTTAATCATAAAAATACCCACATAATTCGTTTATTCGTTATATCGTTGAAAATAATTAGTCGTTATTGAACGAAAATCATAATTTTAAACAAAGTGATTATTCAATTAATTTTTCTTTTAGGGTTTTCAATTTTACGTCAGTAACTATTTTTACTTTACTGTTAATGATAACATAATTTATTACCAAAATCGTTTTTTTATTTAAATTTATTTATTAGGAATTCTACACTTCCTAAAAACGTACAAGTTACAAGCTATGCTTCCTACTTTATAAGACCTTAAGTAATACGCTTTCTGAAGCGATGTGTAATGACACAAAAAGCTTCAATTATAAATGATAAAAATATTACTACATTATAGATTATCTAGTGATCCTGTTCGTAAAGTACATTGAAGTCGTCTTATACGGGCACAACGAAAAGAACTTTGCTACATAAAAATACTATATATGCTCTATTCAGTTTTCTGACAATCAAAAATAAAATAAATATTTTGTTATAAATCATAATTATTACGCTCGACACGTTAGTACAAGGTTACATAATACTCTGTACGCAGCGCGTAATCGCGTTGCGTATATTGGCTACTAGATGACGTTGTTTTTAGCTTGTATGAAAAATGTTATGTCATTTGTTCTGACGGGCGTATCCTTCCCTTTGAAATCATTGCTCTTATGAGATTTCTTTGTTCACATTAATATACCCACATCTACACACATTAATAAAAAAAATTTAATCAGTCCGTGTTTTAATAAATAATTATTTTTTCAAGAGCTTACAGGTGTATATATTAAACATTCAAACATAGACAAATTAATCTTTTTTATTGTCTGTTTGTTTTTGCAGCTGAAGAAACAGCTGAATCAATTTAAATGGGCCTTTCAGTGGAAGAGCTTTCCGAATGAGAATGTGGACGGATGTAGGTACCCGTGGAGACCTAGGTTGACGTTCCACGATCAAATCGCTCGGGTATTATCCACCACGCTGGTGTCAAGTGTCTAAGAAACCGGTGTGTTTGTATCAAAAGGACAAAAAATGTGGAGGAAGCCAGAAAGATTCGTATCAAGGATCGTATGAATCGACACTCGACACTCTCTGCCTACCCCGTAAGGGACTTGATGTAAAGATATTTTTAGGGGCTGGTGAGATTTTAAAGTCCAGACCTGGGGGGTTACCATAAGATATTAAAACAGTATTATTTCAATAATGCTAATTGTCATAGGAGAAAGACAACCTTAGGACGTATATCATAAAGTTGCTTATAAAGGCGGACATTTAGTAATATGGAAATAATACTGCTATAAGCGTTCATGGTAGGGCCCCTGGAAAGATAATGTTGAAATTTGGCATGGGGAATAGTGACAACCTGGAAGGCCTATCATCCAGGTCATCCATTGACTTCCGAGCTTTTGGCACCAAACAATCTGTTTAAATATACTGATATACAATTTACATTTTTCAACTCCGCCCGAACATCCTCGACCTCCTTCCGCAGCAGCTCGTTCTGGTGCCTGTAGTTGTCCAGCAGTTCCCCGTCCGTGTTGTTCTCCAGCACTTTCAGCTTGTTCTTCAGCACAGCTATCTGAGAGGTGAGCTGCATTTCAATACCCTTCTGTTCTTCAAATTTTGTTCGCAAATCCAACTCTTGTTTGCGATGTTGTTCTAATTTTTTATCACTGTAAGGAAAAACAAATAACTCCAGAGTTAATTTATTTGGATAAATTGTACGAACTGACCTTACCCTAAAGTAAATTATCATTTTGTTTTTGCAATAACCCTAAATAAAATATATCTGCAAATTATTGCTAAGAAATATCTAAATCATGTCAGCTTTCTAACAAAAAAAGGAAATAAATTGTTAGGTGCTTTCGTTAAGAAGTTGACGCTACAGTACTCTAATATGTACCCCTTTTTTTCGTTTAGAGTTAACAATTTTTCTGTTTTTGTTTTAAAAGAGAGGTCAGTTCTCTCTCTCTGAGGAATTTTGACGGAGTAAGTCAGAAATACATTCACAATTATACCAAACACTCAGGTCTAAAAAACCAATATATAAAAACCAACAATTGGCGGACAAATTTAAAGAAAAATTTTACCGTTTCGCCAGTTCCTCTTGCAACACAGGTAGCTTTTGTGTCTGCTGTTTATACCGACTTAAAACCTCCTTCAGTGTTGCCACAGGAGAATCACCTGAAACAAAAACATTAAGATACTTAGTTGGTGCCAAATTTGTGTTTTTTCTTATAAATATCCTGAAACTAGATTTTTTTAACAAATGAAAAAGTAACTAAGTAAACGAGAGTACATAGAAAAATCTTGACAAGGAGGAAACAATTATTTTATATTGCAACACACATAAAATACAAAATTTGATCAAATTTATTTTACTAGTCATTATATTAAAACCAATGAATTAAATGAACTTGATGTATTTGCGGAAAATGAGTGTTAATTTTTTTTGTAAAATCATACCATTGTGGTTTTCCAAATACATATTTAACATTTAAACAAATGAAATATACATTTTAATATTTATTACAAAGTATAGTACTACTATTTAAATTATGCGCTTCTGCTTTACACTTTTTACTTTTATTTTTAAATTGGCTGACCAAATATAAATTTAAGCGAAATGATTAATTATATATCTTTAAAATACATTCGGATTTCCGAAGCTTGAAGAATATAGCCGAACCGCATATTTTAAATAGTACTATTATACTTAGTTACATATATTTATTACAAGCGTCATTATTTAATACAAACTATTTAAAAAAGGAATAATTTTAATCCTATCCACCGTACATTACTAAAATTTTCAATCTCAGCCAGTCGTGAGACGAAATGGCGAACCAAGCTCCTCTCACCCAAATCTTGATCACTGACACAGAATTTGTCGTGGTTTTGGTCGTGAGAATCAGGTTGGTTTTCATGAAATACAATCCAACTCCTGGCAAGACGTAATTTAGCTTATATCACTTAGTATTAAGTTTACATGTTGTTTTCTTCCATCCGCATAGACAATTAGAAAAACTTGTTTATTTTAGAAAAAAAAATGTATTTATTTCATTACAAATTACTTACATATCCATAACTACAATGCAAACTGTACTGGCAGTAAACGAGAAAACGTAATATTTCATAAAAAAATATTTTTTTTTAATTATAATAAATATAAGTATCTTCACGCCCATATCCCCGAAGAGGTAGGCAGAGGCACAACCAAGGCACCCACGACTAGCCGAAGACACTAAGTCCCATTATGTGATAGGTGGCAAGCATATCGCCAACCGGGCACATTTCCAATCCCGACCAACATTATTAGAATAATTGGAAAAATCCAATTTTCTTTTTGTTGGCCGACCCGGGATTCGAACCCAGTCTCTCACGCAGTCAATTCCAACACCCGGACCGCTAGACCATAGAGGCGATTATAAATAAGAATTATTAAATTTAAATTTATATTACACCGTCTTTTTTTTTTTATTTAAAAAGGTATCCCACCATTTATTTATAATGTGATATTTTTTCATTTTTCAATTCTAAGTTATTAAATTTCAAACAGATTTAGTTTTTTAATATTTTTTTTCTTCTGGCTATGTTTAGTACAGTTTGCATCATAATGTTACCTCTACCGTTCAGAATATAATGTAATATAATATACCCATGTTAAAGTTTTTCTCAGGTAAGGCCTCCAGTAATATCTGATTGAGTGTACTTCGTAAGTTCTCGTACTCCCTCAGTTTGGTGCGACACAGTGCTAACTCTTGAGCGGTTTCTTCTAATTTCGACTAAAAGTTAAAAAAAAAACTTTGCAGTTTACTATAATGGGAGATTTTTTTACTGTCATTGGTATATCATGTATAAAAGAACAATTTTTTGTTTACTGGCTGAGCATCGTCAGCGGGAAACAAATATTGTAGATCTATGTTGACAATATTGATTGTACGTACGTGCACTTGTGTACGTGCGTACTCACGCGCTAATACTACGCGCGGACTCGCGGACGCGTATGTACATTAATTGTGTGTGCGTATGTGTTTACGTGTGTGTGTGTGTGTGTGTATATGTGCGTGCGTGCGCGTATGTATGGACCGCTTCGTTGGTCGAGTGGATAACGTACACGCCTAACTACACCGATCAACCGCGAGGCTCGGGTTCGATTCTTGACAAGGGCATTTAGATGTCGGCATTTCCGGGCCTGGATGTTTATTATATTTATTCTGGTATCTATTTAAATATTTCTATGTATTAGAATCGTTGACTAACACCCATTTGCTTACTTTGGGGTAAGA
>NJDD01000890.1:38482-86355 GCA_002245505.1 Calephelis nemesis
TGAAGAGAAAAGCCGGGAAAATTGAAAGGGAAATGTGAAAAATAATACCTTATTATTTCTCATACTAAACGGGTGGAACGAAGTTCGCCGGGACAGCTAATATATATATATAATATATATATATATATACATATAATATAAAAACGGGTTTCGTTTTCCTTGGTCACGGCATCACGCGTGAATGGCTGGACCGATTTCACTCATTCTTTTTTTGTTGTATTTGTTATTATTGAAGAAAATATCTCGAAAATTTTGAAAAATGTACATTTAATTTTGCATATTAATTTAACTACTACTACACTATATATACGACTATATTGAATTGAAAGAGCATTGTTTGTTCGGAAACGTAATAACATTGTAATTTTTCCCATATAAACTGAACGGGCGGTACGAAGTTCGCCGGCACAGCTAGTAGTTAATATTTTTCTAACATTAAGACATACATCGAATTTAATTTTTTGGTTCTCTGGCTGTGACTTATCTAATTCGCGTAGCAAGAGGGGAAATTTTCGAAATATTTACCTCACGTGTGCCGTATGTGATATAAAGAAACCACATTTAATATTTCGCGTAAGCAAAAAAGCAATCTCAAAGCACCGATTGAATTTCACGTACGAGCTCTTAATGGCGTCAAATGAAGAGGGTCACATCATAGACTTCTATAATACGAAGTTAGACACATATCCTTATAAATGTTACTCTTTTCCACCATTGTTGCCATACACATTGACACCCGTAAGCTGTGTACTTGTCAAGTTTGTGTCACATAACATACATTCATAAAATGTGCCAATCAAAATACTACGAGCTGTAATTGATTATTTATAGTGTTATTGCAACTATATTCAAGTAAATGTATTGCATATATCGTATTTTTATTTTTTTATTTTTTAGCACATGCCCTGTGCTTGGGATAAATTTCTATAAATTTTAAAGAAAGAAAAAATTTCGGCCCAGACAGGATTTGAACCTGTAACCTTTCGTCTCAAGCCGACGAATGCTCTAACCAATTGAGCTACTGAGGATTCAAGTCCCGTGGCGAAATTTTAATTCCTTTCTAACCCGTTAACGCGGGTAGTTATGTCCTATAGAAATTTTTCTTTCTTTAAAAATTTGTATAAAATGTCCTATAGATACACAATTCTGAGTACCCATCAAATGAGTTCATCATTACAGATGAAATTTACATTTTAAAATGGCCAAATTTCGCCACGGGACTTGAATCCTCAGTAGCTCAATTGGTTAGAGCATTCGGCTTGAGACGAAAGGTTACAGGTTCAAATCCTGTCAGGGGCGAAATTTTTTCTTTCTTTAAAATTTATAGATATTGCATATAGATTATATTTCTGCCACCACAATGACAGTGTCAAGCTCCAGTACGGATGGTAGGTTATCCGGTAAACTTGCACAATAAATGGCCTAGCACTTCGACTAAAAGCCAGCAATGCCTACAAAGATACTATGAGGAGAATGCTTGTTCTCTTAAATAAATAAATATATTTTTTTGTTTAAATTTCCTTCCTATTTACAGTTATAACTTCATATTTTCACCGTCCTAAAATATGTACCACCTGGTTACTAACATTACATACGTTACAAACAGTCATATGGATAAGTTCATAGAAATTATGTTCTTGAGGCACTTTCTGTTTTTAAATGCAATTTATGAGTTAGTTCTTCCAGAAAATGTCTAAAGATCTTTAAGCGACTTATTAAGAATTCTCTCTCTATAATATATGTTTCTATGCATCACATTCAGTACGTAAATACGGTCAAGGAAATACATTGGAAATTAGAACACACCAACATAATCGTGTTCGTTATTTAATTACTGAGAAACGGTTATACGTTAATAGCTATTCCTGCGGCTACGTCTGTTTTTCTATGAAATCTTACTACAAGTAACTATTTCCTTTATTTTTTTCAGTTACAGGAAGGCAAACGAACACACATATTTCCTAATGGAAATATGTATTCGCCACTAATAAAATTAAAACAAAAAAATCATTTATTTCACATAACATACTATGCAAAAGAATATTGTAACGCATGTATGTAAAAAAAGGGATATATGTAAATATACATGTTAACTTAGATTATACTAAAATCGACCATTGGATCGGAACACGTGCGGCCACAGTCACACACTGAGAAGATCTACATTGACACTGAAAATATAACGAACGAACGTTTAAGAAAAATTAACGAACAATTAACGAACTTAACAATACTTGGCCTCGTTGGTCGAGTGGCTATTGTTCAAGCTTAACTACATCGACCAACCGCGGGGCTCGGTTTCGATTCCCGACAGGAGCAGGCATTTGTGTAATGAACATTTATATGTCTGCATTTACGGGTCTGGTTATTTATTAAATTTATTTTGTTATCTATTTAAGTATGTCTATGTATTAGTATCGTTGACTAACGTCTATAATACAAGCCTATAATATGCTTACTTTGGGGTTATATTCAATTTGTGCGTCCAGGAATATTTATTTATTTATATTCATTTACTTTATAAATTATAATAACATTATAAGATATAGGGTTACCGACATGTAGGATGTTGATGCTATAATAATAAATTTGTTTCGATAGTCGTGTCAGTAAACGGTCTAATAGTGAAGAGGCTCGACCATAATCTTAAGAGACTCGCTCTGCAACCCTAGGTTAAGAGCTGGATTCAGAAAGCATCAATTTTGGGGACAGCATGCATTGTGCAGAGATTCGTCACTCTTTCGCCCTGACCACTGACGGTTTAGTAGTAAAACCACCGTTTTTAGCAACCTGTTTTTTATTTTATAGTTTTAATAACATTTATGTTAAATGTATAAACGTAGGAACTGAAAGATAATGAAAATGAATGATGATAATAATAATGCAAAAAAATATTACATGTATTATAATGCACATGAAAGATTGGCATCAGGAGCAATTAATCTAAAATACTCTTAGCTGCTAAGTATTCAGCAGTGGCATAATAACCTTTTTTCGTACAATGCTAATTAAAAACATAATATATTAAATTTATAAATAGGTAGGTCTTTTATATAATCGGAAACAATTAAGCATAGATGTTAATTGTAGATTTTATGTTAAATTGAAAAAGATTTACTGTACATATTAAGTTAATATCCTGCTAAAGAGTAGGCTTGACCTCTGTGGTCTATTGGTATCCAGGTCGCTCATCAAGAGTTTTTTGCTGCTCAGTACGGAAATGTCGAAAGTTGTAGTTGTAAGTTCAGGCTGCTTTCATAAATAACTTTGGTTTTTCTGCCCATTTATACATGTAGTCATAGAGTTTTACGCTTATTTCATGAATATTGATTGAAGTCTTTCTTTGATCTTATGGATGGCCTCACGATAAATGGCTACGATATGCCGTATCGTCGATCTGAGCGGATTATTGCGCTGTGTAGCACTTCGCTGCGGACTGCTTTAGTATGCGCGATCTTTAAGCAAAGCAAAATGTTACATTATAAAAACAATTTGCAGAATTCTAATCAAATTAAAGTACTCTAAACAAAATGCACATGCTTTTAAACGAAAATGAATAATCAAAGTTGTTTTATATAAAAGAAAATAAGTATTTTGACGTGCATATTAATGTGGATACACATTAAAATAGAGATGTTATACATTTGAATTAAGAACATCCCTATTTTTGATATCAGTTGAAATTTAAATATGTCAGTAAGTATCTTTACTCCCGCATCCACGAAGAGCTAGGATACAACCAGGACACCAACGCCTAGCCGATGACACTAAGTCTCTCAATGTGATATGTGCCAAGTCAATCGACAACCGGGCACATATTTGCATATGTGCCCGGTTGTCGATTCCTAATAAAAACTACCTTGCCTGTGGGCAACCACAGGCAAGGTAGTTTTTGTTAGGAAATTGCAAAAAATACATTTTCTCTTTGTTACTCTATACTGGGACTAAATACAAGATCTCATTTAGTCACATTCATAAATTCTGTCTGGAGCAACGGTCAAGGATTTTTAACAGTTCCCTTTGCGCAGTCTGCGCTGCAGTCAGCAGTCACCAAAGTGAACGATGTTAAATTTATAGGGGACTAATTACATTTTGACGCTAAAGCTTTGAACGATAACCACGAGGGCACCATTGTCCAACCTTGATGTAATAAAGTAGAGTTATTACTCTTGATTTTTAATCTATTACGTGTCGGATTGTGAAACAAAAAGGAACTAATATTAGTACATATAAGCCAGACTCTCTGAGTCTTTAACATATTAAGTTTCTCAGTCCACCTGACGATACTTCGCAATGCGATACGCCCTGCCGATACGCTCCGTCCTGTCAAAGGTATGCACTATCCTTTAGCTGACTTAATATTGAAACTAGAATCGGCTATAGGTCATTTCTATTTTGATATTGTGATTTCTATTCTTTCATTAATAGAAAATTAATGAAAAGAGTCGACAAACAATACTTAAAACGTAAACACTCTGAAAGAACTTTCAATTGCAATTTATTTCCTTCGTGAATGCAGATAGACCGTAAAGGGTAAACGTTTTATGACATGGAACAAAGAACTGTCAGCGTAAGAATTCTATTGTTTCACCGTCAGCGTATTGTATTCTTAGTTGCAGCTTGCCTTTATTCAATGGAGGTGTAGCACGAAACTTTGAAATCGAAATATTTGTGTTCTATCTGAAGTCGATTTGAATTTTTGTTTAAACGTTAGTTAAACATTTTCAGAAGAAATATTAAGTTTTTCTTTAATGCTAATATACTTTCACGATAATATTATAAAGTTGAGTATTTTTGTTAACCGCAGACGAAAAAGAAGAAGTGTAAGTTTGAGGTGTTTGAGTATGAGTATATGTCTGTCTGAATGATGATTTCGATTAAATGCTAAGGTTCTTAGCTACACTGCATAAAGGTTTTGTTTGAGGTTATAAAAAAAAATAATTTTAGCATTAGTTGTCCTTCTTTTACACCGCAATAGAGATGACTTTTTTTGAGGAGGTAAACGGGCAAGTGGGTCAAGTAATTATAAACAATCACCGTTGCCACAACATTCGAAACAACAGGAGTATTACATATGCTGGCATACGGTATAGGTGGCAAACTTTTTGTTCGTGGATTCAGTAGACTTGAATTTAAAAATAAAAGCTTTTAAAAAAAGGCTACTTTCATTTCTAACGAAGCTCCAAATTAAATGGTTTTGACCAAATGTTACTTATATCTTCACACAAAGAAGACCAGTCTTCATTTTTATATCAACAAATCCATTTTGCCCGTGTTGGTCCGGGCTCCTTTGTAGAATAGACCATCTGCTTTCCAGTGCTAAGCAGCTCGTAAAAGGTGAGCAAAGGCTTACCGTCACTAACGCTGTGACATCTGACTAGGTGCTAGAGTTTCGCAGCGACTTACCCGGATTGGTACCACCGCCTTACCTATTCCTGCCGCCATAACGTAATGACGTGTTCCGGTTCGGAGGGTAAGGTAGCCGGTAAACTTACTTTTGCTCGAGGCCTAACATCCCGGCCTTAGGTTGGCAACGCACTATTACCACCTTTGGTGTCTCTAGGCGACGTGAATTTCTTACCATCAGGAAATCCGTCTGCTTGTTTGCCTTTCAATATCATAAAAAAAATTCAGCAGCCTGGTAGCTCGTAAGAAGAGAGTAAAGGCGAAATGGATAATTAACGACAAGACCAGTATATTGACCTCATCACCTTACCTATTTCTGCCACGGTAATGATAATATCATTACCGTGGCACAGGATATTGAAACCTGTACACAATTGGCCTAATACCCAAGCCACAGCGACGCACCTACAACATCTATGGTGTATAGAGGCTGCGGTTATCTCTTACCATCAGAAGGACCGAGTGCTTTTTTGCTGTTTTCCGCTTTACAAAATAAATTGACGCCACTATTCTAGAGTATATTATTTTTTCTGGAATATCAATATCATACGAAAACATTTTTTTTTATGATATTGGCAGACGGATTTCCTGATGGTAAGCAATGACCGCCGCTTAGAGACACCAAAGGTGGTAATGGTGCGTTGACAACCTGAGCCCGGGATGTTAGGCCTCGAGCAAAAGTAAGTTTACCGGCTACCTTACCCTTCGAACCGAAACACGTCATGACGTTATGGCGACAGGAATAGTTAAGGCGGTGGTACCAATCCGGGTGAGTCGCTGCGAAACTCTACCACCTAGTCAGATGTCACGGTGTTAGTGACGGTAAGCCTATGCTCTCTGATACATTGGCAACGTCAACGACTTTATCTATCTCGATTCTTTTAATACTCGTGCTAGACCCTGTCGTTGCATTTTGTTTTCAAAGCTTTAGTTAAAAAATAAACCGAAAGATATTATTCTTACCGTCGTGTTCATAATGACTTTACGGATACATTGAGATGCATACAGTAGATATATGGATGATAAAAGCAATAAAAATAACGTTGCTGGAGATTAGATATGTGCTCGGTTGGCGATAGGCTTGCCACCTATCTCATTCTCTTAGTAGTAAGAGACAACAGTTACCTATAGACACCATATCATAGATGTCATAAGTGGATGTGGCTGAGGTGAATAATGTGCTAGTCTACTGGGATCCCTACTTGTCAGATTGGAGCATAACATTGACTTCAAGGTGACAGGAATAGGAAAGGCGGTGGATACCTAACCGTGCCAGTTGCTGCACAGCATTTTAGCTTTAGAAGCCGTATTGTTAACGCCCCATTTAACCTATGCTCGTCTCTTTCGAACTGCTAGGCAGAGAGTCGCCTCTGTGGTCTAGCAGTTAAGTTGTTAGATTTGACTGCATGAGGTCCCGGGTTCGAATCCCGGGTCGGGCAACAGAAAGAATATTGAGTTTTTCCACTTTTCCAATAAAAAAAAAACGTTGCTTGGGATTGGATATGTGCCCGGTTAGAGATAGCCTTGCCACCTATTACATTGTGGGACTTCGTGTCTTCGGCTAGTCGTGGATGCCCTGTTTGTGCCTCTGCCTACATCTTCGGGGATATGGGAGTGAAGACATTTTTTTTAGGCAGAGAGGGTGATGGTCTTTGCTACACGGAGAACCTGGATCAACACGGGCATAACCCCCAACTACATTTAAGCTACGTTAACAATCTCTTAAAATAAAAGATAGAACTTATCACTATATTTCTTTCTGCGCGGGCATATATTGCACGAATAACCCCATGTTTTGTTATCTAAAGACGATAAATAAGAGTTTATTAGTAATAATCGTCTTTCAAACTGGAACACGACGATGCCGAGCAATGAAGTAATAACAGCAAGATCAAGTAACATGTAACAATTCAACTCAGCAGTTTCAACGTAGTAAAATATTATTGTGTGTGATAAAAATACTTTTTACGTTATTCCATGGTTGTGTCAAGAGTCTTCGAAATCAAAGTGTTTGTATGATAAGGGTAATGAATGTGGAAGAAACCAGGCAGGTCTGCTAGGATCGTGACATACTCTCTGACTACCCCTTGAACTTGGGACTTGGGGTGAAGATATGTATGTATGTATGTGTATCTATATATTTTTACATTAAAGTATGCTAACACCCAAAGCGTGAAAGAACTACCACTACTAATAAACAATTTATAACATTTATTGTAACATAAAATACATAAAAAACTAATTTCTTTCATCTTCCTCCTTCTCATAAAAAAGATTACTCTCTTCCATAGCTGCGGATCTCAAGCGTTTCATAAACAAAAATAATAAGGAAAACTAATAAACACGAACAATAACCGAGCTTATCTTTAATACATGAGATTACTCTCATCTGACGTACAGAAACCTTTTTGGAAGCTTTTTCTAGATTTAATTAAAATATAATCATACACACATTAAAACAACTTCTCTGCAATTTCAATTTGCAAGGTGAAATTAGTGTCTCCATGTTTAATGCTTTTGTGAGGACTGTCCCATTTTAATATTTTTTTATTAAGAACTAGCTTCCGCCCGGGACTCCGTCTGCGCGGATGGCGGTCTTCGCGTGATAAAACTGAAAATTTAAGATTTTTTTTTCTACGTATTTTTCCAGGATAAAAGTATCCCATTTATGACCCGGATAATAAGTTATAATTATACCAAGTTTCATCGAAATCAAGCCGTTAGTTTTCACGTGATGCCTGAAAATACAGACTGACAGACAGACAACATTTTTTTTAATCATATAATTGGGTTTGGTATCGATCCAGTAACACCTATTTATTTATTATTTTTTAAATTTTTTCAATGTACAGAATTGACCCTTCTTCAGATTTATTATATGTATAGATTTTTATAAATTAACTTTTACATTGATTCAAAGTCACTTCGCGTGCAAAGGGCATAGCCCATAGCATGTGTATCTATAACTCTAAAATCATAGAGCTCAAGTGGTAGTAACATGTTTAACTCGAAGCGAAAGTTGCAGACATAACATAATGATAGCAACAATGGCAAATTATTGGTAAAACCTACGTTCAGTAGTAAAAATGGGCTTAAACAAGGGTGATAATCGTGACAACACTATTTTATTTACTCGTTTTAAAATAAACTCACTTTACTATCCGTTATTGATATTTAACAGAAATTCTTAATAGAAAGTGTGCAGGGGATGATTTTTTCATTTACTTAAAAAATGTGGAAATGAAACCTTAGACTATTCACAGAAAACGAAATTTACTACTACATTCTATGTATACTGGCTGTCCTGGCAAACTTCTTGCCACCCGTCCATCTAACGTATTTTTATCATAAATTTTCAAAAGTATCAATTGCAATTATGCTATATATAGTTAAGATAAATGAAAAAAACATTTTTTTATCTTGAGTATGCTACACATGTTAAGATAAATGAAAAAAAAAAAACAAATTCTTTAAAATCGCAGTAGTATTTTTAAAGTCATGATGTTGTAGCAGGCCTAATTTTATCTCATACTTACTGTTTCGGTAAACTATGCTCAATCCGTTAAGTTTGTATGAGCAAACTAATATTATGTTGTTTTTCTTAGTTTTCTCACATCCAAACGGGGTAAAAAGGTTTCGTAAGTCCGTCTTAAAGTTCTGAACTACCACCTCATCAATTTCTAGCCAAATCGGTTAAGCCATTTTTGAGTTCTAAACAGTGTAAGTAACATTTTACAGATATTAGCTCCTAAAATATATAGTCACATAAAGTTCTAAAGCTGTTGTACGGAAAGCTAACGAAATATCTAACCCCCTTACTATATAGTATTGTAAGTGGGTCAGATATATTTTATACCTTAAGTAGCTCATAACATTATCGACAACAAACCAAAAATACGAAAATAGTCTTAACCTATCACATAGTTCAACATATCAAGCAAATGTTTATGACTACCACCATGATCTTTACCTTTGTTTGAGGTAACATCAATCTAATTGTACCCGCTATATCTACTTGTAATATTACTTCATACAAGAAGATACTTTACCATCTGTTTTCCTTATAACAAATTTCAGTCATAAAATACAAGCAAAAGCTAAATAAATCACTAAGACTGTCGCTTCTAAAACCTGTGAATTTGAACGCTTGTGTATGTACAATAGTTTCAAAGATTTTACACGGTATTCTTATGGATAGCGTACACTGAAGACGGGTCCGAGCTTACCAGGGCGGGCCACATCGCATCAGTGGTTTATGTTACGTAGTACCAAAGAGTAAAGTTAAAAAGAAGAGTGCCAACTCTACTTTAAAATGTTCAAGTATTGAATGTACAGCCTCTGGTAGTTGTCATACTAAACTTTCGCGTTACGATATCATTAGCTCTCTATTGTAACTATTATTTACTATCCTCTTTGGTAACTACCCACACTAAACAATGCGCCGCAACATGGCCCGGTATAGTGTGCGTTGCTCCATGCAAAATGAAGAGTATACAAAAATATCCAGGCGGATTATTGTACTTCCATCCTCCCCGTTACAGGCCGTCAAAATTTGGGCTACCTTTTAGAGCTAGCTTCTAAGCTAAGAGATAGTTTAATATACAAAGTTTAAAAAGTCCCTTTTTAACCCCCGACGGAAAAAGAGTATGGTGTATGTATGTTTGTACAAAGTTTGACGTATCTGTGTGTATATGTAGGGAGGTGTGTGTAAGTGGCTTCATAACTCCTAAATTAAAAGATCGGATTTATGTCGTTGCAGAATTATCGTTGGAAAGAATAAATGATTGAGATGGATCTAAGCTACCTTGCGGACAGATTTTGTTGGGGGGTTATAAACAATGCTTAATTTTATGATTATCTATATTAGCTAAAAGTGATAATTATCATTACCTTAATGCTTTCTTGTACAAATAAGTGTTCACAAAGGTACCTTGCCGCGTCGAGTAAACTACCAGCCTTTCTGTCAGGCAGCTCATAAGAGGCGAGCACTGGTTAAAACACATATCAGTACCAATAAGACCATTTGTGGTAGAGTGCTGTGCAGCAACTTGAGCGGGTAGAGATTTAGCAAGTCATCTATTTCTGCTGCCATCATGAGTCAGTCATGTTCTGGTACGGAGGGTAGGACAATCAGTAAACATACACAATAGGCCAAGCATTTAACAGCGACGCATCGATAACTTCTATGGTGTCTATAGTCCACAGTTCTGTTTTACCATCAGGAGAACCATTTGCTTATTCGATGACCTATCACATAAAATAAAAAAACTTTTTGTTTTAGTTAGAATTAAATTATACTTAAAACGTTTTCATAAATATTACATGTGTCTCCTTTATGTTAAAAGTAAAATGTCTTTAGACGCCCTTGTAACTGAACGTTTTTACATCGTGACTGTCCTTAATTTGATCCAACTGCTTAGATTTTAATGCCCTCTTCCTTAATCGATGGGGGATTCCTGACCGTGATTATCGACGGGGCTCAAGTTCAATTAAGGATAAAAAGGTTTTATGGTTTTGTAAGTGTGAAGTTTTGAATTTTATTGTTGACCGAATTTTGTTTGAATGGGTGTACATTATTATGTCTGTATTAAATATGATTTTTAATTAACTGTCTGAGTACATAACTTTAACCACGTGGAATTTATCAAAAAAGTGATTTAGTTAATTTAGATTTTTAGTTAGTAGAAGTAATCTGCCTTCTTCTGAAGTATCTACCGATTAAAATCTTATCAATATTGGAACAGCTGTATTAGAGATTAGTTGCAACAAGCAGTCAGACAACAAAAATATTAAAAATGTTATTTTGGTATGCATACCGTATTGTAATTTTTCCTAGGAAAACGTTGATTAAAAATATCATTAGTTAAAATATTCCATGTCTCTTCTTTTTATTTCGTTGAAAAATTATGTCATACAACTAATATAATTTTAGAGCTGATGCTTATCAGAATTATAACCATTGACAATTAAATGTTCACTTTGGTGCCAGTTCTACTGCATGATTTACCATCATAACAATTATTTTTTGTAGGTTTAAAGTTTATAAAATATTGATTAAACCTGTTAAACTGCTAAACTTAAAATAGAAATGTCCTGCTTTGATACAAAATCGTGGTCACAATATTAGAAAGCCACGAATGTATTCAGCACTATAATAAACTTTCCGCGCTTATTAGTTTTAATTAAACTTTTCCACGTCTCTAGATGGTGGCAAGATTCACGAATAGTAAAATAGACGTGTCAAAGTTGCATATGCAAATGTGGCAAGGAAATTGTTTCTTATTTGCGGAATGTAAGGTTATTCAGAAAATGCCTACGAATGAACTTAATTTTTTTTGAAGTGAAAACTTCTTTAGCGGTGTTGCGCACTTTTTTGGAATGGGTAAAAACTTCTAAACTTGCGTCAGGACACGTGACCTGATTCGTAAGACAAAAAATCGTAAGACGGCGCAGGGCGCTTGCGTGAATAAGTCGGAGCAGCGCCTTCTGCGAATGTTCGTGTTGTCATGTTTGCGAATGATAGCGCAATTAGTGAATATTGTATTCTACCACATAAATGATAGTACTTTCATATTGATAATTAAAGCAATTCGTTCAAAATTATTCCCTAATCATTCCAAAATATCAAAAATGCACAACGTTAACGTTTTAAAGTTTTCACTTCTGCTGGCATTCCCGGAGTGCAACCAGTTTTTTTCATTATATAGTTTTGGGACACGCTTAATACTAAACAACACTCTTGTCAAACATGTCTCTTGTGATAGGGAGTATCGAGTACCAAGTAACACAATGTTTGCAGACCTGCCTTCGTCTTTGGTGCCCTGGTTGTGTCTATTTGAGGTATGGGCGTGAAGATATTCAAGAGTTTGTAATAGCCGTCCAGATTTCAAAAACCGACGGTTTGCATTCCGGCAGAAGTGAAAACTTGAATATTAACGTTGTGCATTTTTGATATTTTGGAGTGGTTAGGGAATAATGAAAGTAATGAAAGTACTATCATTTATGTGGTAGAATGCAATATTCATTTATTGCGCTTTCGTACACAAAGATGACAACACGAACATTCGCGCAAGCACCCTGCGCCATCTAAACGAAACAGCAGGCGCAGGCATACATTTTCACCCCGCCGTAGAAAGATAGGGGGATACTTCCTCCGTCTTACGAGTTTTCGATCAGGTCACGTGTCCTGACGCGAGTTTAGAAGTTTTAACCCTTTCCAACACGCCGCTAAAGAAGTTTTCACTTCAAAAATCTAAAGATATGGTGACTGGAACTCATTTCACTGAATCCATTCCAGTATATCATTCAGTTTTGAAACAGAACCAAATATATCAACGACAAAGCAATAATGCAAGTTGGAAACACATTTCCCAAGTATTGCAAATGCAAACCCCTTTTGTCACTCGACACACTCTGTCTGAACCAATCTGTTGTGAATGATTGAAAGCAACCGAATCTATCATACAATTGTCATCAAGAAATGTGTGTGTGTGAAATGTGTATGTGATGATTCTAAACGTTACCTTTTTTAATCGACTTCAAAAATGGAGGAGGTTATATTTTAAACTTCTGTTTGAGAAGATAAAGGTAATAATTTTGAAGGGTATTCACGAAACTAGTTTTAGGTTTGATGTCTTCTTTCATCTGATGATTGGTCCGGACTCCTTTGCAGAATAGACCATCCTTCCTGCCAAGCAGCATGATATCTGGCTAGAAGGTAAAGTTTCGCAGCAACTCGTCTGGATTAATACCACCGCCTTACCTATTCTCGCCACTCGACCAATGAAGTAGAAATGGGGATTAAAGTTTGTGTGAAAACATATGCTACGCTGAAGAATATGCATATGGTAAAATATGAGTTAAAAACGTAAATTTCTCTAAGAAAACGTTCGCTGAAAATAACATTCTCCCGTAAATGTAAATTTTACCGTTTTTCAATCCTGAAATGTAAATGAGCTCTTAAAATGGCGGATGCGAAGAAGTTTTGAATAGAGTGTTTTAATTACTTTAAACGTATTACGAGTTGGTAGAAATTTAGTTCAGCAAAGTTATGATGAAGACAGGTGTGTGAGTTAAGTTTTTATAGAGTTTTTTATGTGGTAAGATTTGTTTTCCCCGTGTTGGTGAGGCTCCTTTGCAGAATAGACCATCTGCCTTTCTGCCAGGCAGCTCGTAAAAGGCGAGCATAGGCTTAACACCATGACATCAGACTAGGTGGTAGAGTGTCGTTGCGGCTCTTCTGGATTGGTAGCAACGCCTTACCTTTTCCTGCTGCCATAACGTCAGTGCTTGCTATTGACATGTTTCAGTTCGAATGATAAGGTAGCCGGTAAACTTACTTTTGATCTAAGCTTAGCATTCCAGTATCAGGTTGACAATACACCATTACCACCTTTGGTGTCTGTAGGCGGCGTAAATTTTTTTACCATCAGGAAATGCGTGTGCTTGTTTGTCTTCCAATATCATTAAAATAAAAAATGCAGCGAACTAGCATACCGCTTTCTTTATTATAAGAGTCATTTGGCCTAAAAACGACTAGTTGTTAAGTGTGCGTGGTCGTTTTTCAACCGATATGTTCAGACTAATGTGCAAGTTGACCACCTACTGTGACATACGGACATGCCACTGTCGTTATGGTGGCAGGAACAGATAAGGCGGTAGGCACCTATCAAGACAAGTTGCTGTACAGCACTATACCACCAGTGATATTGTTAATAATGTATAGATGACCTGTGATCGCATCTTACGAGCTGCCTGGCAGAGAAAGACGACCCCGAACATACAAGTCTTTTTAAGTTATTTTAGTTACTTACTTCTTGAGGTCCCAGATTCGATCTCCGGGTCGGGCAACAAAAAATATTAGAAAATCAATTGATCTAATAAAAAATTTAGCTGCCCGAGATTGCCGAGATACTTTTTTAATGCCATAATATTGGTCTACGTGTGGCATGGCAAGAGCTTTCTGTTACTTGTCAGTATATAGCGCGTATTGAATCTGCCCCGAATACACAAGTCTTTTAACCGTATTTAAGGAACAGGAAGAGCAAAGGGATAAAGCTTTAAGCTTTACTGGTATTCACTTGTTACAGAATTGCTTTAAGCTCTCGTCATTTTCACCAAGCTACGGGATATGCGAGCTATGAGATCGTGATTGATTCTACCCGTCTCGTATAGTTTTACGTAGTTTAGCGGACCTAAAGTCCATGCCTGTACAGGCCATGTATTAGAGAACAAGCACTTCACTCTCCTGATGATAATTGTAGCCTCGTCATAAATACGAAAAGAGCATTACTGTTTTGTGGACAGGTATTAAATATCCAAGTTAACGTTATAGCCGAGTACGTGTTGGTCCGGCCTCCTTTGCAGAATAGGCCACGTGCCTTCCTGCCAGGCAACTCGTAAAAGGCGAGCATAGGCTTACCGTCACTAACACCGTGACATCTGACTTGGTGGTAGAGTTTCGCAGTGACTCATCCGGATTTATACCACTGCTTTACCCATTCCTGCCACCATAACGTCATGACGTGTTCCGTTTTGGAGGGTAAGGTAGCCGGTAAACTTACTTTTTCTCGACGCCTAGCATTCCATCCTCATGTTGGCAACCTACATTACCACCTTTGGTGTCTCTAGGCTGCGTGAATTTCTTACCATCATAAAATCCGTCTGCTTGTTTGCCTTCCTATAACACAAAAAAAATATTATCTTTACGCCCGTATCCTAGAAGATGCTGAGGTACAATTAGGATTTCCACGATTAGCCGAGGACACTAAGCTTAAGGCATAGAAAACTATTATTGGGGCAAGAACAGAAGGATAGATAATATCCGAGTTAGTTTCTGGGATGACAGAGTCACAAATGTTCTTAGTACTCGTTCAACTTAAGCTTGCCTTTCACGAGTTGCCCAGGTAGGAAGGAGAATGGTCTGCTCTGTATGCCCCCTCAGTACAAGTTTGTAATATACTTAATATACACTATACATAATATAAGAAACGATGAATCTAAACTCAAAATTCTTGTCATGTGAATAATAGCGCGAAAATCTTATAAGATTTTGAAGCATCGCATAACGGTTTGAATGTTACTATTTTGTCATGCATGTAGAAAACGTGATATTGAATATCATCTACGAGCTTTGAATATTACCAATTCTTTCTACCAAAGTTATTTACATAATAATAGTTTTCATGAAGAATGAAGCATGAAATTTATTCAAAATTACTTCAATTTTAGTATTTTTCCTGTGTTTGTTTAAAAGTTGATAAAAAAACCTTTTACGAAGGCTTGAAATTTGTACCTTGATCCTATTCTGATAGCACTCTCATCATTTAAAATATGGAGGATTCAAATCCTAGTGTTTTTGAAGTGAAAACTTCTTTAGCGGTGTTGCACACTTTTATTGGAATGGGTTAAAACTTCTAAATTTGCGTTAGGACACGTGAGCTGATCAGAAATTCGTAAGACGGCACAGGGCGCTTGCGCGAATGTTCGTGTTGTCATGTTTGTGTACGATAGCGCAATAAGTGAGTATTGTATTCTACCACATAAATGACACTACTTGCATGCTGATAATACCATTCCAATATATCAAAAATGCACAACTTTAATATTCAAGTTTTCACTTCTGCCGGCACTACCGGAGTGCAATCCGTCGTTTTTTTCTTTTGTTATCGATATTTTTCTAAATAGTTCTGTCCCAGTGAAAACATCGAATCATTTACAGTTATGTCGCATAGCAAGAAAGCTTTATTCATACCACAAAATAAGTAATAGCACATTAGAGGTTGCATTACGACATAAACTCTACTGACTGAAGCAATATGAGAAAATATTAAAAATCAAATTAATTTCGAATAAAAAAATGGACTGAAACATTTAATAATTTAAAGAACATTTTTTAGTAAATTAAAAAAAAATCAAGGGTCAGAATATTTATGACAACTATTTAGGAATACAAAATGGAACTAGAAAAATAAGTAAAAGTAAAATGTAATTTCTATCATTATTAGTTTTTTAATGATTTTAAATAAAACACAATTTAAATTCTAACTCTATTATTATTAACTCTTTATTGTACACAACTGATATTATAAAAATATACTTAAAAGTAAAAAAAGTACAAAAGGCGAGCTTATCTCTAATAAAAGAAATTTCTTCCAGCCAACCCGTAAAAGGAAAGTAATAAATGAAATAAATAAATTTGGTGTACAGACAACTAAAGTACTAAATATATACTATTTAATTAATGAACTAAAACACATATAATTAAAAAAAAAAACAAAATTAAACTAAACATAAAACTAAAGTAAAATTATATAAACGAATTGAGAGTCTAAGCTATAGCAAAGAAATACTCTTTTAGATGTTTCTTGAAAGAATCAAGAGTTTCGCAGGCACGAATTTTATAAGGTAAGGAGTTCCACAACCTTACAGCTTGGACTGTGAATGAATGGGAATATGCAGTAGAATGACTAGAAGGGTATCGCACCAGAGAACGAATATTTGAACGACAAGGCGAATCAGGAGAATGTAAGAATTTAAATGAGTTACGAAGGTAATTAGGAGAAAACTGATTAAAAAGAATTTTGAAAAGCAAGTAAAGAATGTGAAATTGTCTACGTTGTCTAATCGGAAGCCACTTAAGCTTAGACCTATAACTGGAAACATGGTCAAACTTTTTTAATCCGAAAATAAACAGAATACAGAGATTTTGAAGTTTCTCTAGTTTATTAACAACCTCCTCGGTGGCATCAAGGTAACAACAGTCGGCGTAGTCAATAATGGGGAGGTTAAGAGTATGCATTAAATAAATTTTAGTTTGAAGGGGCAAAACATTTTGAAGAGGTTTGAGAGATCTCTAGCTTGTGTTACTTAATATAATAAAACAAATTATACTTTCCTTCCTTCTTACTTTCTTTGTTTTATTTGATATTCATAATTTTATTTATATTACTCTGTATACATACGTAATCTTTTCTTTTTTTCAAATTTACTTGGAAATTTATTTTTTAGTATTTATTTTTTCTTGCTTCAGCTATTATAATTTGTGTCATAGTGCAACATCTACAACACTAACGTACAGAATAATCACTGTTGTGTAAGAAGCAATAAAACTTAAATCTTAATATGTAAAGTCCATATGAATATATTATGTGACTCCTATTACGCTAAACGATTAGACCCGATTTACTTATAAAAAAACTACTTATTTACTATATCAAAATTTAAACATGTCATTCAAAATTGAAACTTAATACAAAATTTGAAAAATCATATAGCGCTGAACGTAACAATAGTTATGTTACGTGATGCTTTTAACTACTAGTTTTGACGCGAGACTCTAAAATTAAATTAAAATTTCACTAGTTTACGAAGATTCAATTGTTTTACCTCCCCTACTTAAATGTTTATAGACTAGTTAAATCCCCCTGTCGATACAAATTAAAAAAAAATCGATAAACTCACATGTTTTAAACTTTTGATTCTCATAATTATGCAGTTGCGTTTTCAAGCTTTTGCCGTACTTGGGAAGAAATTTTGAAAATTTGTGGAAAGTGATCATTCTTCATGTAGGAGTAGTAAGCAAATAATAATAATATGTAACCCGCTTTTTTTGTATTTAAAAACACCACAAATAATATATCTGATTCTTATAATTGGGATCGAAGAATACCAAAACATTCTAAGTCAAACACTGCCAAGTTTCGATGACCTGGAAATAACTTTATACCGTGTTTTATAATGAAAGAAATTACATTTTTTTAGATCTACAAAAACGGTTTCAAGTCATCTAACTTAAAACATTTTAAAGTAATAATGTATTCATCATTAAAGATTGCATTTTTTGTTTAATACTTTAATGTAGACACAAATAAAAATATACAAAACACAGGAGAAGTAAAAGTGCACAAAAGGCGAGCTTATCTCTAACAACAGATTTTTTTCCAGTGAACCCAAAAAAATAAGCTTTGAAAATAATATGAAAAGCATCAAACGCAAATTTGAGATAAACAAAAAAAATCTCAAAATAATGTTTTAGTACTCTTCGATTCTTTTTCTAATTTGTACGAAATTGAGATTCAAGAGTAACGTATTCAAAGTCTATAATGAATTTGTATTAGTCTAACTTGTATTATTAACGCTATTAGCCTGCCATATTACCTACAATAAGAAACACCAGTAAAACTTCGAACCAATAAAAAACATTGGTTTTACATAAAATAAAGCCGCGGCGTAATTTATTTGCAGTATGCAAATCTGGCAGTTTATATTCTACAGGAAATAAATCAGCTGTATCAAACAGTGGATTTATTGCAGCTTCGCAATAAAACTGCAATATAGATGCAGCCTTCAAGACAAGTTGAGCTCCAATTAAACGCTGAATAAAGCTGCGGACACACCTGCTCTTCCTGGTTACATTAATTAAGTCCGTATATAAATCTTTTTAATTGGATGTAAGCTTTTAAAACGAAACGATTTTTAACGAACTGATATTTAATAGTGAAATGTTATTGTTTATTTTGTACATAAAAATGTATCCACATTTTTCTTGGTTATCGCATGGACTAAATGATTGAACAAATTTTTGTAGTGCTTTTTTTGACGTTATTATAATTATCAGGAGAAGCCTTATATGAAAAATAAATTTCACAATTACTACACGACAACATCTTTCGGTTTGGCTTGTGTAAATGTGAAATATAAAAATCGTTGTTATTTTATGAATTTTGGATAATAAATGCTATCCTCCTTTTCCGTCATAGTTCCTTTGTGACACTAGATCACATCTAGCGTTGGAATTAACTATACGAAGTCTCTGGTTCAATTACTGGGTTGGGTAACTCAAAATGTGATTTTAGATTCTAATAAAAATGTTGCCCGGGAAGGATAAGTGTCTTGAGGGCATTGTAAGGCAAATAAACTCAGCTAATCGTTTGTAAATCTGCCTACCTCTTCGGGATGTGGACGTAAGTATTTAACTTTGAATGCAGGTGACTATCAAATTTGATCTCAGAAATCAGTGCTAAAGACACTCTCGCTTAAATCCGAGTATTTTATTTTTGAAACTGAGTAAGTACTTTTTTTCAATATTTTTAGTTTTTGATTCTGTATTTTGTAACATTAAACTAGCAGATGGACTTCCAAGTTATACGTGTTCAACATGTAATTTATAACATGGAAATATATACACTCAAATAGATCTCAAGCCGTCAACTCAAGACTGGGTTGTTAAGGCTATTTTTGTGTATGTTTTCTGGCTATTAAGACAGTAGCGAGCACTTGTGTTGTAGTATTAAAAAGTTAGATGTTATCAATCCAAATGGCATAAATCTGTAAATTATTTTACTTTGTAAAAAGTTTCTACCATTGCATTATTATTTAAAGTTTAATACTATAACCTAGCAAAATAAAATGATTGTACTAGATAAAAGAAAAGAATAACTAGTATTGTCCACGTGCTTAAATCGAAAAATGTTACAAAGAATATGTGAGTTACTTTTCCCCAATTTAAAGAAAACTTGACCTCAGAACTTGAACGTACACCACTTCTTTTGTCCGTAAAAGGGTGAAGTACAAAGTAATAAAAAATACTTAAGTTGCAAAAATTTATCTTTACACGGGGAAGGTATATTTTAATGTATATAATGCTTCTTACTGTAAAAAAAAATAAACAAACTTTCAACGTTTGTTTTACTAAAAACTGTTTTAATTTGTATTCTCAATCAAAATCTTGCTGCCGCTTCATCCTCGTGTATCATGTTATTATATGGATGTAAATTTTAAGCAATGTTTAATTAAACAGGCGTTTATATTTTTGTTAAAGTTGTGTGTAACTTCCTTAAAAAGGTGTTGGAGCTGGTCGCGGTTTAAATGTTCCAAGTTATGGCAAACTAGATGCAAGCTATTGGAGCCGTGCGAAATGAATCGGAAGCAAATACTGTAAAGTTTTTGTATTGAGTTTTACAATTCAGGTGAATAACGAGTTGTTTGAAGTTATGAGGCTCCATCTTAGTTTGTAAAGTTATTTTTGTATTACAAAGAGACTATGATGCATTATGAAAAGACTATGGCTTTTGAACTGACTCGGAATCAGAGGAAGCTATCATTTGTATGTTATAAAAATGTATAAAATTGGACAATACGTTCACAACTACAATTGGGGATTCAATTTTATACAAATACTAGCTGCCCGTTCCGGCTTCGCTCGGATGGTAATTTTTTTACCATAAATTGAGATATAAGCTATCCTATCTCTCAAGTTGGATCGAACTGCACATGGTGTGCGAATTTTATTATAATCGGTTAAGTGGTTTAGAAGTCCATTGAGGACAAACATTGTGACACGAGATTTATGTATATTAAGATATAGGTACCCGGGCGACCAAGGCTGACATTTCACGATCAGATCAATCGGATATTAGCCGAGGGTGGTGTCAAGAGTCTCCGAAACCGGCGTCGTGTTTGTATGAAAAGGGTAATGGTTCGGGCTTCTTTGCAGAATAGACCATCTGCCTTCCTGCCAGGCAGCTCGTAAAAGGCAAGCATAGGTTTACCTTCATTAACACCGTGACATCTGACTAGGTGGTAGAGTTTCGCAGCGACTCGGCCGGACTGGTACCACCGCCTTACCTATTCCTGCCGCAATAACGTCATGTCAGGCCTAACATCCCGGCCTCAGGTTGGCAACGCACCATTACCAACTTTGGTATCTCTAGGCGACGTAAATTTCTTACCATCCGTTTGCTTGTTTGCCTTCCATTATCATGAAAAAACTGATAATGTAAAAAACCAAGGTAAAAACAATTAATTCTGAAACCTTTTATCGACTCTCTTTGACTAAACTAAAACGTAATACAAATAGTCTTATTTCAAAACCCCGGAAGGCCATTGATCCCTCAAATCAATTCGTCCGTCGCTTTGTTCAATGCCAATTGTTGGGTTTAATTGATCGCCTGAATTATTTAGAGGGTGTCAATTAGGTTTAACCGAATGCCTGTTTGATGGACACTAACTAATGTTGATTTCACGGAAACAATTCGACTAAATAATTAGTTTGTATCTTACAATAGTTTTAGGACAATGTCTTATTTACTAGTTTGTTTTCAGATACGTGTTATGATGACAGTTTGAAGGTGCCAATTAGGTTTAACCGAATGCCTGTTTGATGGACACTAACTAATGTTGATTTCACGAAAAAATTCGACTAAATAATTAGTTTGTATCTTATAACAGTTTTAGGACAATGTGTTATTTACTAGTTTGTTTTCGAAGACGTGTTATGATGAGAATTTGAAGGTGTCAAGTTTAGTTTATTCACACAAACTAATGTTAATTTCACGAAAATAATCCAACTACATAATAACTAATGTATGTCGAATTTAGTTAACAGTTATTTAGCCAATTTAATGAGTTGTACTGTTATAACTTATTTGCAAGATATGTAGATATCATTTTTGTGATCATCCACATTCGCATTGTTTATCTGTTTTGTCAATATTTCATCTGTTATTCTTTCCACATGAACATTTTAACAGTAACACTTTCTTTCAATCCCACTCTTTCTCGGATCTCACTGTTACAAATGCGGTCAGCAAGCGTTACAGCACAGATTTTCCGTAGCGCTCTTATTTCGACCGCATTTATCCTACTTTCATGCTTATTCTGACATACCCAAATCTCGCTTTCATACTATAACGTTGGGATAAGCACGGAATTAAGCAAAGTGAGTCTAGCATTTTGACTCCAAACCTCGCTTAAGAGTAGCTTACCCAACCCAACACTCCATTTACACTATTCCCTGCACTCACTCTCCTCTCTACATCCGCGGTGTACCTTCCGTCCCTGCTAAAAGCGCAACCAAGGAAGGTATACAATTTCATTCACTTGCTTCAACACTATATCATCAACTAAAACTCTTACATCCATTCTGGCTTTGTCTCTTTCAAACAGTGCTTTAATCTAAACAAACTTTTTTGGTAACTGTAAATATGGGCCTCGTGGGCCACCTAACCGTAATATGTGATAGATGTCTGTATTTCCTGGTAGGCGTGTTTATTAAATTTATACTGGTATTTATCTAAGTATCTAAGTATCTATGTATGTATTAGTATCGTTGTCTAACACCCATAACGCAAGCATATAATTGGCTTATTTTGGGGTTATATCAATTGTGTAGTTTTTGAAGTTATACTTCTTTTGGCGCGTTAGGAAAAAATGGCGAGGGTAAATTTTTACGATGCGCGCGCACACCGTCACGAAAAACCGACATGATGAAGTTAGCTATAGATAACATTTTAGTTTTTATTAAATATTTAATTTTAACTTTATTTAACTAAATAATGCATTATAATAAAACTTTTAATGTATTATATACCTTTTTCCTATGGTTAGTGTCATTTTGTCTACAAATGTCAAATAAGGCAAAAGATAAATTTTTTAAAAAGATTTTTATCTTATTACGCCGAAGAAGTATAACTTCTAACGCGCGTACATAAGTACACACACAATTTTTTGAAAAAAATTAAGTCATATCAAATTCGCCGGATTGGTTAGTTAATAACTCATAGGAACCGACTAATTATATTATTATATTTATAATTATATTATTATATTATATTCTAGAAACTAGTTGTTTTTGATTAAGAATGGTAATATATCTAATTACGGTTGTTTGTTACCGACTTTTAACTCGAAACAATTTTTGTAACTATGAGGAAAGATTCGTCATTTTTAGACTAAGTACCAATTGTTACTAACGGATAACTGTTCGTTGATTATAGGAACCGATTTACTTTGATAAGAAAGGATTTTAAAAAAGCGGTTGTCTGTAAAGTCAGTTTACTGACGATAGTTGAATGGAGGCGATTGTGCCTCTCTGTCGCTCGATCCGCGCTCTCGCTTGCACTTTAAACCTCAAATGGAACGCCTCAGAACAAGCCAAGAGTAACGTTTTTTGGTGTGTGCAGCCGGCTCCATCGAATTATAAGACGTCACGTCAAAACTTTGACGCATGATCTAAATCTTAACAAGCTCATTTGCCAAAGCATGATCAATAAAATTTGCGGTTTTTAATTTATTTCATATAAAATGATTACAAATGTAGACTAATAATATCCAAACTCAGTAATATATCCACGCAAACCTTATCGTGCTAATTGACTGTCAAAATTTATTTAAAAATATATTAAAATTATCGCCTTAGGGCCACTTGCACATTCCCGGGTTACATTTGACATTGAGTTAAACTGTCAATTATAAGGTGATTTAACTCGAGTTAGACGTTAACTCAGTGTTAAATGCTTAAACCAGGAACGTGCAAGTGGCCCTTACTGGCCTAACGGTTCAGGTATTAGACTTCACGAGGTCCTGAAGCGATTTCCCGGATCGGTTGACAAAAAAATAGATAAAGTGTATTTTCAATTTTTTAATAAAAATAACATTGCCCGGCATCATCTATCACTGTGGGGTGTACTGCCTTCGGCTAGTTGTGGGTGTACTGGTTGCACCTCTCCCTACCTCTTCGGGAATATGGGCATGAAGATACTTTAATAATCTAAGCTAATACAATATCCTTACATACAAAATTGTGTATTTTATCAGTACTATGTTATCCTTGCCAGTCCTCTGGCAGTCAAATTCATGAAATTCTAAATAACTCACAATCTACTTAAAAAGGTGACTGGCCTGATTTGGAACAATATATTCATTAGATTATCTACTAGTTACAACCAAATTTGTAGTAACGTGATTTAGTAACTATAGTAAACAGAATATCCTCAAGAGTTACCCAACTTTTGTAGAATCACCCTTATAAATAAACGCAAACTTTATAGTGCTTATAGACTTTCAAATTTATTCATAAAATGCGTGTACGACTGGTTGAGAATTATTATTAGTATAAAAACTGGCGAAACTTTGCTGTAACTCTTTTAACACAGATATTTAATGGCTAATACAATATCCTTACATACAAAATTGTGTATTTTATCACTACTATGTTATCCTCGTCAGTCCTCTGGCAGTCACATTCAGAAAATTCTAAATATCTCACAAAATATCCTCAAGAGAGACCCAACTTTTGTAGAATCACCCTTATAAATCCACGCAAAACTTTAAAGCATTATAGATTTTCAAATTTATTCATAAAATGCCTCTACAAATGGTTGAGAGTGTTATTGATATAAAGACTGGCAATACTTTACAGACACACAGATATGTGTAATGGCTAATACAATATCCTTACATACAACAAACAATACATTTTCCGAGCCCGCTCTTATCAAAGGGCTATTTATCATCATTAGACTTTTAGAAAGGCTCAGAACCTTTAAGGGCTCTAGTTTCAACCTTTTTCAGAAAAAAATCCTTTGAATATAAGTGATGTGGTAGAAGCGAATAAATTAGTTTCGGACAAGATTGATTGGTTTCGGGCGTTTCATAAAACTGCGGATCTGTTATTCTATATATTGCTAAGGTATACGGGAACGAACGTAAACAAGCAGGTCCTTTGTTGATCCAGGGTTCTATTGATTAGTTCAGTATATTTTACCTCGCAGGTTGTAATTTTTGTGACTAACACCGTGACATTTATATTTTTAACCAAATAAACACTTGTACTGTTTTGCGTATCACTTATAATATATTACTTTGTAAATAGCCTACTGGTTTCGCTTATACAGCATCATCAGGGCTGATAACTTGGAGTTACCGAAATGTAAACTCGTTCTCTTCTATATGATTATGTCACCTATCGAAATTACGTTGAGATTTGTCTAGGCCTTTAAATTTCAAATTGGTCTGTTGTAATTCTACGTAAAATATATGAAAACATGGAACAGGCACAAGTATTTCTTTGGTTAAAATATGAATATTTGGAAGTTTTACCAAGCGCCGACGATGGAAAATATCAAATATACCGTGACATTGCTGGTAGAGCCTATGATGACTGCACTAATTGATACTACCAACTTATCTTTTCCTACCTCAGAACTCTTTTTTTTTCAATCTGAATAGCAGATGATCAATTCACTATTCGTCAGCTATTGTTTAATGTGTCATTAGGTCAAGATTTTTTACAAACAGCTTTAATGATAAAAATATTGACATCTTTATTCATGACAGTATTTTTTGTTACTAAAGAACGTTCTAGACAGATGTTAATATGCCTTTCAGCAAAAGTAACCTTGGATGAAACTTTGTTTCCATATTACGATGAATGCAAACCGATGCTTACAAACATTACAACATCCGTTTAGAACCCCTATTATAGATGTTCTAGATGGTTGCAGTTACGCTGTCTAATAAAAGCAATTTTTAAAAAAAACGACGGGTTGCACTCTGGGAGTGCCGGCAGAAGTGAAAACTTCGATATTAACGTTGTCCATTTTTGATATTTTGGAATAGTTAGGGATTAATTTTGAAGGATTGCTTGAGTTATAATTATGAAAGTACTTTTATTTATGTTGTAGAAAACAATATTCATCTATTGCGCTTTTGTACACAAACATGACAACATGAACATTCGCGCGCGCCATGCGCCATCTTACGAATTTTAGATCAGTTCACGTGTCTTGACGCGAGTTTAGAAGTTTTTGCTCTTTCCAAAAAAGTGCGCAACGCCGCTAAAGAAGTTTTCATTTCATAACTGTTTCCATCTTGCAGTCAAACCAATTCTTACATCCTTTATTTACAACCGTTAAGAACTCCTATTAAATTAATGCGGTTGTTTTAAATTTAGAATGAAAATGTATAACAGTTTTATTTTTAACTTGATAACCAAAATTCTAAATCAAAAATCGAATAAGAAAAATATATTTTGGCATATCCTTCCCTTTGGGAGTATTCGCTCGCCTCCATTAAGGCTTTTAAGGGTTCAGAACCTACAAGGGACTTATCTTACATGATGTATTACCTACCTCTTTTACTCTCTATATGCTAATCAGATTGAATAAAATCCAAACATCGTATAGAAGCGCCGTTTTTTTAATACTAAGTAAATAACGATAAAAATTAAATTCATTAGGAACAACACTATGTTTGTTACTTTTCATTTATTACTAGCGGACCCGCGAACTTCGTAAGTATCGCTTTACATTGACAGATACTGAGAGTCTGTATAGGAAAAGTTTTTCCTATTTTACCAGCGATTTTCCCTAATTGCAATTTTACGTTTTCTCTTCATAAGAACCTTCTTCTGACAATAGCCAACTCAACTTTGACAAATATGGGTAGCGACAGAAAGAAATTCATACAATATGGGCTTATTTTTATGATTGCATATTTCTTCCAGCTAACCCAAAATTTAAATCTGTTATGTAACAGCGATAGTTTTTTTAATTATCTCTTTTTTGTACACTACAAACTTTTTATATAGCACAAACTTGAATGAATGAATCAATGAACGAATGAATGAATGAATGAATACAGTTTATTGTGCACCATTTAACTTAGGATCACAAAGGCGGTCTTTACGATTCATAGCGATCGAAAGCCATATTTATAAAAAAAGAAGAACTCTAAGCATCGTCTATGTTTAAAGTTTCACTTTTCCAAGCGACCATTTTCAATAAATGATAATAGTAAATGTAAACTATTTTCATTCGATGTCATTATATCACCTATCAAAATAACGTCGCTATTTGTCCAGGCCGTTAAGTTTGAATTTGTTCTGCTATAACATTCTACGTAAAATATGTGAAAGCATGGAACAGGCACAATGAATATCTCCATCATTTAGTCCGGAAACCTCGTCTACATCTTTTTTGTGGAAGTTAATGTCAGGAAACGTCTTGAGACGTCCTTTAAATATTTAAGTCTACTTAAGAGTAAAAAGGGACATATAATCTTTAATTACAAGTACATTATCTAAATGTAATAAGATGTTGAAAATTCAAGACCAAATTCTCGAGAGCCTCTGATATAATGTAATTATCTGATTAATTTATTTAAAATAAAATTCCAAGACTTGCTTTTAAACATTTACCTGTTTTCTGTTATAATGCAACATTTGATGATTGTTTCTAATAAAAATAATATAGACCGCCTAAAATAAATTGACCGCCTCGTTGGTCGAGTGGCTAGCGTACTCGCCTAACTACATCGACCAACCGTGAGGCTCGGGTTCGATTCCCGACGGGGGCAGGCATTTGTGTGATGAACATTTAGATGTCTGCATTCCCGGGTTTGGGTGTTTATTAAATTTATTCTGGTATCTATTTAAGTACCTATTTATATGTAATAGTATCGTTGACTAACACCCATAACACAAGCATATAATTTGCTTACTTTGGAGTTAGATTCAATTTGTGTGATTTGTCCACGGGTATTATTATTATTTTTTTTACATTCAGAATATTTCTTATTTATTACATTTATATATTTAACAAATAAAAATATTAAAAATATAAATATAAAAAACAGATTCCCACTAGCGGTGGTCTCTTTTGACTAAACCGTCAGTGGTCAGGGCGACAAACTAAGAAACTTCCGCACAATGCGTGCCGTCCCCAGTATTACTGCTTTCTGTATCTGATCCCTGACCCAGGAATGTAGCGAGAGTTTCTTTAGATGGTGGGCGAAACTCTTCGCTATGAGACCGTTTACGGAAATAACTACGGGCACAATTATTGTTGAGTCAACATCCCACGTATCGCTAGCTAAGTCTAGGTATTTTGACATCTTGTCTTGTTCAGCTTTCACAAGGTTAACGTCACACGGAATGGTGACATCAACAATAAATGCTTGACGCTTTGACCGGTCTACCAGCACGATATCAGGCTTATTAGCGGCGATGGTCCTGTCCGTGATGATAGAGCGGTCCCAATAGAGCTTGGCATGGCTGTTCTCTAGGACTGGCTCCGGTGTGTACTTGTAATATGGCACTTCAGACAATATAAGACCGTAACGGAGAGCAAGTTGCTGGTGAATAATTTTGGCCACTTGGTTATGCCTGTGCAAATACTCGCTATTGGCAAGACGAGAACAGCGGGAAATAATATGTCGTATAGACTCACCAGGATGATAGCACGCCCGACATACGTCAATAGTGCCATCCTTCATGATGTATTTCCGGTAGTTATTGGTCTTGACAACCTCGTCAGCAATAGCACAGACAAAACCTTCGGTTTCTCCAAAAATATCACCAAATCGCAGCCAAGAGACGGACGCTAGTAAATCAACATCAGATCCATACAGAACCTGATGGAACCGTCAATGTAATTCTTTGCTCTTCCATAGATCTAAGCGGTCCTGCGTGCTAAGTACCATCGGTTTACGCCAATCCTGTTTAGCTAAGGAGAGTGGGGTTAATCTGTTATCTACTGCCACCATGTCGCGATGCATTCCACATTCAACATGAAGGAAGTATTCCCTGAGGTTATAAATTTCACGGTTATGAAGGTTTTTGACGTTAAGAAAGCCACGGCCCCCACACTTCCGTGGAATATATAACCTCATTACGGATGAGCGTGGATGATGCATGCGGTACGTTGTCAGTAGTTTACGGATTTTACGATCCAAGGTATCTAACTCTGTCTGAGTCCACCTTAATATACCAAAGGTGTACATGAGAACAGGCATCACCCAACTGTTGAAAGCTCGCACCTTGTTACCCCCAGACAAAAGACTTTTTAAAACTTTTGTCAAGCGGCCAAAGAAACGTTCTTTTACCAGCTGTTTGACATCCCGATCATGTACACCCAATCCCTCCGGCATTCCAAGGTATCTATAGGTATCAACTTCGGCGAGCGTTTTCATAGATGTTGTTTTTGATGAAAGCTGTAAATATTCACTATTTACAACCTTGCCTCTTTGTACATGCATGACCGCACACTTATCTACACCAAACTCCATCCTAATGTCACTACTAAACGTTTGAGTAACATCCAGTAATAACATCAAGTCTGGTTTATTTGGTGCAAATAGCTTCAAGTCATCCATGTACAAAAGGTGAGAAATTATTTCACCCCGTCTGTGAAACCGATAGCCAACCTTTGCGTCCCTTAAGAGAGTACTTAAGGGATTCAAAGCAAGGCAAAACCATAAGGGACTCAGACTATCTCCCTGGAAAATACCTCGCTCGATCCTTATAAGTTCAGAGCAATGAAAATTCCCTGCACTGCCTGGTATGCAAAGAGCCGTGGCCCAACGCGGCATACACGAATTAAGAAAAGAACACAGAGTTGCGTCGACTTTGTGCAAATTCAATACTCGTCTTAGCCATGTATGCGGCACTGAATCGTAGGCTTTCTTATAATCAATCCAGGCAGTGGAGAGACTCTTCCGACCCTTGCGAACTTGATGGATAACAGCCATGTCAATAAGGAGGAGCTCCTTTGTACCACGTGACCCAACCTTGCATCCATTCTGAGCTGGGTTCAAAATGTTATTTGTATAAAGATGTTTGTTAGATGATGATTATTATTGATGATGATGATTATTATTATTATTATTAAGGTATGTCGTGTTACTTTCGTCAATCGTATTTGCAACATCAAGATCACAGAGAAAATGGAATTGAATACTAAAGAGCTATTGTAAAAATGAGAAAGTGGCTACTTCGTTAGTTCAGTCTTGTGCAAAAAATTGCAGAAATAGAATAGTTACTTATTATGAAGAGTCAAAAAATAAGCAAGAAATCGGTTTCATACCTATTTGTTTAAGTGAATACTAAAACAATATGAAAATCAGTCTAATACGATTTTATGTCTAAAATGGAGAACCGGTTTTGATGGAATTTGTAACGAGGATAGTTACTAGATAGAACTAAAAGTCAAATATAAACTTATTTTCTTACCATAAGCTTTGATAGTGGTTCTTGTGGGAAAATAATTTAAAAGCAGTAAAACCTGCAAAAAAAAAAACAATTATTTTATTACTATGTGGCAATATGGCAGTTATTTTTTCGAAAGAAGATTCTTTAAAACATAAACAATACTATGACATGTTACAGGAACTTGGTGGTAGCTTGTGTTTTAAGAAACGAACAAAATAAGTTTAATAATATAACCCAATAGAGATATTTGGTCGAGTGGCTAGCGTACACGCCTAACTACACCGATCAACCGCGAGGCTCGGGTTCGATTCCCGACGGGGGTAGACATTTGTGTCACGAACATTCAGATGTCTGCATTTCCGGGTCTGGGTATTAATTAAATTTATTCAGATATCTATTTAAGTATTTCTATGTATTAGTAACGTTGACTAACAGTCATAGCACAAGCATATAATTTGCTTACTTTGGGGTTAGTTTCGATTTGTGTGACTTGTCCAGTGATATTTATTTATTTAGTGAGCATAGAAAGTATGTGTTGCCATATTCCTGAAAGTATTAATGTTCCATCCATGACATATACGGGGAGATTATTACAGTTTGGATTTAGACATATGGTTCCCAAAATCCGATTTTCTCTTGGAATAATCTTTTCACATCGGAAATTAACACATTTCGAAGTGAACATATAAACAGAATTCTTTCAATATTTTATAGACTACCAAATACGATTTGGGAAATACTAATGCAGATAATTTTTAATATGTTACTAGGTGTTCCAGTGAACTTCATTCCGCCCGTTCGGTTTGTAGGGGAAGAAATAAAATGTTTTTTTTCCTGTTTCCTTGATTTTGTACTGGAGAAAATGTACCCTATTTCCTTCTCCCGGTTTTAAGCTACCTCCTCCTCAGCAATTATAATATTACTTGTGTAGTTGTCATTGTTTTTAAGATGTATTCTGCTATTTGGGGGGAGGACATGGCCTATGTGGTCTAGAAGTTCAGGCATTGGACTTGACTGCATGAGGTCCCAGGTTCGAATCTCGGGTCGGCCAACAAAAGAAAATTTGGATTTTCCAATTTGCCCTGTTTATGCCCCTGCCTACCTCGTCGGGGATATGGGCGTGAAGATAATTTTTTTAGGGAGGGGGAGACAAATCCAAATAATCAAACGATATGGAAATTAGTTCAGAAGATCTCGATATATGTATAAGTGTTGTGTAGAAAACGTCTTTATTTTATTTATATAAGAAGATTACTCGGTACCTACAGTATTAAAAAAAAAGTATGAGAACATTCAATTTCGCTTCAGTTTTCGTATGTTTGTTTGTTTGCTGTTTTAATATATAAAACAAATAAATATATTCTTCTAAGCCAGTCAGTGTCATGTTCCGGGGTTAATAATAATTATTAGTAATATTTCACTATGTATAAAAGACAGAAGACTAGAGAGATAAAGGCAAATCCAAAAACAAACTTTCTATATCAGTTAAAGGAAAGTGATATTAGGGTATTCAAAGGGAAAGAGGAAAAGAAATTGTATTGGATTTTTCCTTAGAAATACCTTAGAATATGTTAATTTGTTTTTTAATTAGTTTCCTGAAAATGCTAAACTAATTTGGAACCCTAAACTAAAAGCATCTGGCGTGTTTGTCGGCGACAGCTGGCTAATTAGTCTAACTTGATAATGACCTTCATTGAAATATTCACCCTAATTTATTAAGAAAGCCTACCTTATACAGGTTGTTTTCTTATTTATGTAAATTTCTTAGGGAAAATTTTGACCTAGTTTTTTTTAATATGTATTCGAAACGTTTATTATTTTCTTTATTTTACCCAATTATTTGCCAATTCTAAAGATACTTTATACTACTTTGACCTGCAAATATAATGTTTAATTATTTTTTTACTATTTCTACCTTTGAAACCCAAAACATATTTTTAAAATTAAGTAAGGAACTGTTGAACTAACTGTTATCTAGTGGCTAATAATAATAATATATAATAAATGAAGTATCTTCACGCTCATATTCCTAAAGAAGAAAGCACGACTGGATACTGCGTCCCACAATGTGATTTATGTGGCAAGCCTGTCGCTAACTATTCAAATATCTAATCTCGGACAACGTTATTTTTATTAGAGAACTAGCGGCCAGCTCCAGCTTTGCACGGATATAACACATACATATAAACCTTCCGCTTTAATCACTTTATTTATTAAAAAAAATTTATTAACTAGTTTAAAAGATATAAGCATACAAAGGGACATAAGGACATACGTGACTTAGTTTTATACTATGTAGTGATGATTGAGAATACACCTTTTCTACTTTTCATTGCCCGACCCGGGGATCGGATTCGGGACCTCTAGAAGTCAAGTTCAATGCTAGACCGTTAAACCACAGAGACGATAGGGAGATGAATGTTATATGTAAATATACAGTTTAATCTTGTTATGTATATATACAGTTATATATATACAGTTTAATATTGTTGTTATTGGGTATGCTGAGTAGAGTTGACCATATGCCTGTTGGCCAGGCAGTTTGTAAAAGGCAAACATGAATTAATATATTATAAGTCAGTATCAAAAAGACCAATGGTGATAGTGTGTAATAGTGATACGGTCTGGAGGGTCGAGTAGCCAGTTGAATTGCACAATATGCCTATTGCCGCAGGACCTGTACCATATGTGTCTATAGGCTAAGGTTATCTCTTTCCAACAATTAAACCGTGTGTTTGTTTGCTGAACTACCACATAAAAATAATAGTAAGTTTTAATCAACAATTATAAAGGATACCTCATCCTAAGACCAGGAACACATCAACGGCAAGCACTGACGTTATAGCGGCAGGAATAAGGGAGCGGTACTAATCCGGGCGAGTAGCTACGTAACTCTTCCACCTAGTCAGATATCACGTTGTTATTGACATCAAGCCGAAGCTCTACGAGCTACCTGGCAGGAAGGTAGATGGACTATTCTACAAAAAAGCTCGGAACAAAACGAAGAAATGTCTTAAATGTATCTTTACATCTATATCCATGAAGAGGTAAAGGTACAACAAGAGCAACCACAACTAGAAGACACTAAATCCAACGACGTTACAGGAGGCAAACTTATCACTAACTGAGCGCTTATTCAATACTAGGCCGCGTTGTTTTTAACAGCCTACGGACAAGCAGGATGGTATAAGTTTGACAAGTTTGTCTTTGTGTCTATCTGTCTGTGGCTTCGTAACCTTTGAAAGGATAGATCGATTGCGATGTAAAATTTCAGTTTTAAAAATCATAATCATGATGATGATTATTCTTTACTATACTACATGTAGATTTTGTCAAGATTTATTGGGATTCTTTAATTTTATGTGAATTATTAGAAAATTGCAAAAAACACATTTTTTTTCACTTTCACATTTCACACGCACACACACACACACACCCGACGATTTTATTTAATTGCCGGTAATCGAACACGAGACCTCGAAGATAAACCCCCAAATTGGTGATGAAGAGGTCATCTTCATGGTGCCTTAAATGCAAAGACACAATTCCATTTTTTTTTATCGCTGATAAACAATTTGTCCTAGGTATCTTCAAGTCCATATCCCCGAAGAGGTAGGCAGAGGCACAACCAGGGCCCCCACGACGACGAGCCAAAGACAAGACACTAAGTTCCACAAGCCTATCGCCAACTGGGCACATATCCAATCCCGGGCAACATGTTTTTATAATTTTGTCCTATTTAATAAAAATTGCATTTCATGATCAACCTGTATCATTTGTAATTTTTGTACGAACGTAAAAACCCAACGGAGTTTGAAACAAAAGTATAACAGGTTATTGTAGTAAGGAAAGTTTTAATGGTATCTTTTATGTACCTACTAATAATTACATTCAAAGCAATTTTTTAAAGCATTTTTTATAGGCAGATGTGTTTCTAGAACCCGTACGAGTTAACTGTGCACCTCGCTCTGTGACGTCACTTGTCATCTTAATTGTTCATCTATACTGATATAATAAAGGGGAAAGGTTTGATTTTTTGCTCGTTTGAAATTAATAGACTTCGAAACTACTGCACCGATTTCAAAACATAGTCTTTGTTTCATCAAAATTGGTACGGAATAAGCCAAGTTACGCAGGCGAAGCTGCATGAAACTGCTAGTTCATTTACATTTTTTGTTGATGTAATATTGGTTTGATAACGGTAGCAAAAGTGGTATCGATACTGAGCGCCTATGGCTATTGCGGAGCGCCGCGCGGGACAGTGGGAGAGGGGTCACACTCCAGCGGAGTGCACATTAGAGGAGTACGACTTGTAAGTAAGGAAGTAAGTCCCCAACGACGTTGGCAGATACACAACCAGGGCACCCACGACTAGCCGTAGACACTAAGTCCAGTGTGATAGGTTGCAACCCTATCGCTAACCGGGCACATATCGAACATTTTTTATAAGAAAATCGGACAAACCAAACTTTTCTTTTGTAATCCAACCTGGAAATCGATACTGGTACTTAATGCAGACAAGTCAAATACCAGGACCGCAGGACCACAGGGGATAATTTAAGCTTAGCTAATTTAAGAATACCAACTTCAATGTTATTGATTCTTCGCAAAAGGCAGTTCATGACTCAGTAGTGGCCCCACATGAATTTCATCATGATCCGAATAGTTTCCAAACTATTCGAAAGTATAGTAACAAATCCGAAAGTTTGTGATCATGTACTTATGTATGGATGTTTGTTACTCTTTCACGCTCATGACTGAACTGATTTGTCTGAAATTTGGAACACAGATAGATTGTGACCTGGATTAACAATTAGGCTACTTTACCGATCGCACAACGCAATTCCTATGAAAAGGCGGGTGAAGCCACAGACAACAACTAGTATTTGCATAAATGTCTAAGAACGTACCTCGACTGTGTCGTCTTGTGGGACTTTGATAAAGTTAACATTGAACCACTACGTAATTATGACCTACCTCCCCAAAAACAATAGTTAATATCCCTTTTATTATTTTGTTATCGCCTTTATGGACTTGCAGCCCGGCGTCAGACTTTACTTCTTGGAGTCGCTGGTTCGATCCCTGGGTCGGGCGACGGCAACAATTGATGATGTGTATTATCAATTTTCTTTTGTAAATAACGTTGAACGGTTTTGCGATACACTTGCCACTTATCACTTGTCTTTGGCTAGTCGTGAGGATATGGGCGCGAATGTTCTTTTATATATTATATAATACAATTGAAAAGCTTAGCCCTATAAATAACTGTAATAATTGAAAGTGCAAAAGTGTAATTTTAGATTGACTCAATGCACAGGACTATGACAGTTATGATAAACTAGAAATTTAAGTAAAATGAATATAAACACACACACACACACACACACACACACACACGCATGCACGCACGCACGCACACACACACACATTGCACACAATTAGTATTGATTAGAATTGAATCATAAATGATATTGCTCGGACTCAATTTGTAATTTGGCACTTATTATGTAACTTGAAAAATTAAAATATACCATTTTATAAAGTAAACCTGAAATTAGCAGTCACGGTATTAGTGCCGGATTAGCTATCGTTTACCTTTTGTATTTATAATAAGTCGTTAAAGAACTTCACGGTGTAGTTTATTGTAATTGTTAAAGATTTTAACTGAGATAAAAAACCGAGGCCTGAGGTTACAGAAGTATTTCGTTAAATTATTATAGTTAGGAAAGTTTGAATGGGACGTTTTATGAACTAATTACATCTAGGTGAGTGGGTTTATTGTTTTTGTTAGAGATTTCAATTTCAGATAAAAAGAGAGGTTAAGGGGCCTAAAGTAATTACGGTAAGGAAGAGATTTTTGCTTAATGTTATGAATTCAGGAAACTCAGATGATCCTATCCTAATAATATTATAAATGCAAAAGTTTGTATGTTTGTTTATTGCTACTTCACGCAAAAACTGCTTAAACATAAACTGCTTCAATATTAATGAAATAATTCATTGTCAGATAATACACACTTAAAATCACTCGTATTAATACGTGAAGCAAAAACTTTGGACCCCCTTTTACGCAAATTGCGCGGAAGGAGGAATATGAAATTTAATTTCATTACACATACTACCATTCATTTGACACACAAAAAACATAAAATATTGATTACGATAATAGATCACAGATGGCGCACAAACTATATTTATAATGTGTGGAAACAAAGTACTTGGTCTTGACAAAATTAAATTTTAGATTAGATCAGCCAATTTAAAATTAATTTATTGTCAGATAATACACACTTTTAAATCATAATACTACTATTCGTAATAATACGTGAAGCAAACACTTTGGACCCCTTTTTATGCAAATTGCATGAGGAATATGAAATTTAGCACACTTATGGCTTATGTGGAAGTGCAGAACGCTAATATTTTTTTTAATAATAACGCTTGTAAATATCATTAAATCAATAAATAAAACATTACATACACTACCATTCATTCCACCATTAATTTATTAGACACAGAAAAACATAAAATATTGATTACGATAATAGATCACAGATGGCGCACAAACTATATTTATAATGTTTGGAAACAAAGTACTTGGTATTGATAAAATTAAATTTTAGATTAAATCAGCCAATTTAAAAAATAAAAGTATAAAGTGTAAAAAAGTAAAAAGTGTAAAGTCGAAGCACATAATTTGAATAGTAGTACTATATATTGAATGTTATATGTTATAATTAGTTATGGTCGAATTTCGACCAATGGGCGACAAAAAATTTCGGGGATCTAGAAAGGCTATAGTAAAAAGACTGCGAACAAGCACGCGGCTCCCTTGATGTCGAGTGATTATAGACGCCATAGATGTTGTAGGTGCGTCGTACTCTAATACCGGTTTTAGGCCAACAGTGCAAATCTATAGGCTAATAACTAGGAAAATGACCGACAAGGCATAAGGAATAGGTAAGGCGGTGGATCAATACTCGAAAAAGTTATTGCACAGCAATATACCAGTGGTCCTTTTGGTGATGACCTATTTGCTCATCTCTAACGATCTACAGGCAGGACGGCAGATGGTTTCTTTTACTTTTTAACATTTTAAAGTGAAATGAGTTCATTATATTTGTTCAGATTTTTGTTTTCTTATTAAAATAAAAGTATATTCACGCCCATGTCTCCAAATAGGTAAGCACAACTAGGGCTCCCACGACTAGCCGAACACACTAAGTCCTACAATGTGCCTACCGCCAACCGGGCACATATCAAAAAAATATCAAGTTATCAAAGAAATCGTGTTTGTATAAAAAGGGTTATGAATGTAAAGGAAGCCAGACAAGTTTGTCAGAATCGTGAGGTCTGGCACTCGATACTCTCTGCCAACCCCGTAAGGGACTTGGCTTGAAAAAAATATGTATGTATGTATGTATCAAGAAAACATTTATTTCTTTTACAAATTGTTTTACAGTATCTGTTTGTTTAAAATTACAACACTGAGGATCTGGTTTAATACGTGGGGAAATCTAATTTATACCAATCAAGGTAATGGAATATTTGGTAGGAGTCTCTGATTGATTATATTTTTCTAACCCAGCGTATAATTTTATTGCTTTTTTTATTGGCACTTGCCAGTAAAGATAATTTTACGTTTCAACGGCCTCGTAAAAATTTATGGTTTCAATAAGCCCGCTTTATTTTTCACATATATAAATTAATATATTCATAAAATGTATTATATCATAATCTTTTCCCCGTGTTGGTCAGCTCATTTGCAGAATAGACCTTCCTGCCAGGCAGCTTGTAAAAGGTGAGCACAGGCTTTCCGTCACAAGCACTGTTACATCTGACTAGGTGGTGAAATTTCGCAGCGACTCATCCAGACTGATATCACCGCCGGACCTAATCATGCCTCCATAACGTCATGACGTGTACCGGTTCGGAGGGTAAGGTAGCCGGTAAACTGACTTTTGCTTGAGTGCTAACATCCCGGCCTCAGGTTGGCGTTACCACCTTTGACGTCTCTAGGCGGTGTGAATTTCTTACCATCAGGAAATCCGTCTGCTTGTTTGCCTTTCAACATCGTTAAAAAAAATCTGCGTTTGTTGTGTTAATATTACTAGCTCGTGCTCGCGACTTCGTTTACAAGTTAGAGTGACTATTCGAGGCTTGGACTCTTTTCGTGCTTCGAACAATAGATTTTCCCGGTGTAAATTGTATTTTAAATATTCACTCAACCTTTAATAGCAGCTTTCAATAGTAGCTTCTAGTTATTACTTCAAGAATCTGAAAATGAAATGAGTTCATTTAATTTGTTCAGATTTTTATTAACATTAAAGTATATTCACGACTTTATCTCCGAAACGGTAGGCAGAGGCACAACCAGGACATCCACGAGTAGCCGAAGACACTAAGTCCTACAATGTTTCTATCGCCAACCGGCCACATATCAAAAAAAATTATCAAGAAATCATTTATTTCTGTCACAAATAGTTTAAGAGATAATAATTTCTATTCAGATATTTAATAATTTTTGCTAAAAAATAATGAAAGTAAATTTACACTTATGAAATGGAAATTGTAGACCAAACGTTTTTATCGCCAACCGGGCACATATCAAAAAAAATATCAGGACATCATTTATTTCTTTTACAAATTGTTAAACCACACCTGTTAGTTCAATTTACTTACAGATATTTATTTATTTTTCCTCAAAAATAGTAAAAGTAAAGTTATACTTATGAAATGGAAATTCTAGATGAAACGGCGCGTTTAACCCGAACAGTACAAGTCTAAAGCGTCTTGTAATTATCTGTTTTTTCACGGCTTTCAGCTTTCTTTGCCAATTACATTAATGGCGTACTTACAACTTGGATTTAAGCCCCAATTCAGCCTTTTTACAGGTGGAAAGTTGCTCTAAAGTGGGTAATATTAAGAATTCTGTTTGTCTTTTATTAGCTTTTGCCTGAAGAACTCACGCAGTCATATCATATTTTTCTTTGGTCGTTTATTTGAGTGAAGTGTTTTGAACTATCTGCTAAATTTGAAATATCTTTTCCATTTGATAGTTCAATTTTTAAACGGATATACCATGTTTACCTGGCCTCAGGTTGGCAACGCATCATTATCATCTTTGGTGTCTCTAGGCGGTGTGAATTTCTTACCGTCACGAAATCCGTCTGCTTGTTTGCCTTCCAATATTCTAAAAAAGAATGTTTTTTTTTTGGTAACGTTTGTTACTCGATTACTCGGCATAGCCAAAGATTTTGATGTTCCTTTTGTAGAAAGACTTTTCTAATGCCATCTAAAACTTACTCGTATGATGTCGATTAAATTTAAGTGGGACCGTTTCGGAACCATTGCATATCATTCGAAAACAAATAAATAAATAAATATCCCTGGACAAATCACACAAGTTGAATCTAACCCCAAAGTAAGCAAATTATATGCTTATGTTATGGGTATTTGTCAACGATACTAACATAGATAAATACTTAATAGATACCAGAATAAATATAATAAACACCCAGACCCGGAAATGCAGACATCTAAATGTTCATCACACAAATGTCTGCCCCCGTCGGGAATTGAACCCGAGCTTCGCGGTTAGTTAGGCGTGTACAGCCACTCGACCAACAAGGCGGTCACAGAATCTAAAATTGCGACGTGGCACGTAATGAAATTGTTGACGTCGGTTTTTGCGCTCAATTATTTAACTTCGCAATATCTGTGAAGTGAATAAGTGTGAATGTGTTTCATAAATCAAAAACAAGTTTTTGAACAAATTTGACACTAGTCTTCCGCTAACAGACTTTTCCGTTCTACTGTTCTAATTATGTGATTAATATAGACAATTGCAGTTTTATAATTTAAACATTGCAAAAGTGCAAGAAACCGACTCCAATTATTTATTAAAGCTTCGCAATTTGAGTATTCTTTTTCAAAATATGTTTAGTGAATTCGAGATGATCTCACGTAAATTTTATCATTAACTAGCTGTCCCGTCGAACTTCGTTCCATTCATTCTGTTTATATGGAAACACTTAAAATGATGTTTTTCCTAGTTTCCTATCAGTTTTTCTTTTATATTATTTTTTAAACTTCTCTGGACTTTCACAAATAATTAAAAACCGAAATTAGCCAAATCGACTTAGGTGTTTTCGAGTTTAAGCGAAACTAACAAACAGCCATTGACTTTTATTTAGATTATAACCATAGCCAACAATTTATGCATAACAACTCAAGAACCACTAGCCTGATCAGATTGAAAATTATTTTAGACCACCTCGAAATCATGAGCTACGTAATCGCTTACAAAAACAAAAAAAACAACATAGGTACAGTCGATTTGAGAGTCTCCCCTTTGGGAGTCGGTAAAAGAGGACAAACAAACACACTATCGCTTAAATATAAAGTCATATTTCCCTATACTTAAGACAGAATATTAAAAAAGATGCCTTTTTGCCATTTAAATAATCCTGCAAATGCAAAGTTCAAAAACCGACACACGAGCAATGAAAGCTCTTAGAAAGACCATTTAAAATATTTATATGGTACATTCAGTTCTAAACTGCGGAATAGTTTGGTTAGTTTCTTTGTGGTAGCTGTGGGAGATTGTGCTTGGATTTCGTTAATTGCCTTTTAAACTATGCAGTAAATTTTATTCAATTCTCTAGAAAATGTTGAAATTCTAATTCTGTAATGGAAATATTTGTATTTCAGTCTCTACAGTTAAAAATAACGTTATTATATATAATAATGAATATGTGACAAATAACAATAATACATTTTGACCGATTCCAAAAAAAAATTCTCCAATTTACTTTATTTGTGGTTTTTTTGCAATTATTCGACCCACAACTAACGGTTTTTTATGAAAGAGGTCAACGAACAAGCACTTAGCTCTCCTGTTGGTAAGAGACAACAATGGTCTATAGATATTATAATGCATAACGCTTCTTCTTCTTCTCATTTTCGCCCTATCTCAATCTAGCCTTTCCTTTCAGAGATACTAGAGCACATACTTTACTCCCAATTCAAGAGTCAGGCTCTCGCTCTGGGTGTCGTACTGTCACTGTTCGAGTGACTGATGATATCCGTCAAGCTATCGTGTAAAATTATCTACTGCTCTCCTTTTCCTTGATTTCGGTAGTGCTTTTATCTCGGTAGATTTTGATTTGCTAATCAGGGTACTTGCTTCTTAAAATATGTCTTCTTCGGCTAGTGGCTGTTTTTGTTCGTATCTAAATGAAGGTTTCCAATGTGGCATCTTTGGTGACGTCAAGTCTAATTGGATTTTAAGGCTGAAGTTCGTCAAGGAGGTGTCCTCTCACCTCTTTTGTTTTCAACATTTATTAAAAATATTACTGAATATATTATCGACTTAAGTTTCTACCTTTATGCGGATGTTCTACAGATCCATAGCCACTGTCATGCCGGGGACATATCAAACGCAATGAGCGATATGATCAAGCATTCATATGGTGTCCAATATTTGGCTGAACCTTTAAGCCTTTCTGTAAATCCAGCTAAGTCACAAGCTTTAATTATTTGAAGTTGACATAACATGTTAAATGTTTTAAATAGTGTTATAATACCTCATTTAAATTATAGCATTTTATATTAACCTTTACTTCTTGAGTTAATAATGTGGGGATTTTGTTAAGTTCTGATTTACCATGGAACGCATGAAGTCAGTAAATTAAGTAAAAAAACATATTACGCATTTCACTCCCTCAAACCTCTCCAAAATTTCCTTGCCATTAAAAGACATGTATTAATTGTAGACTCTTATACTTCCTATAATAGAATACACTGACTCATGTTACCTTAGTGACAATGAGATGGTAGTGTATAAACTTAAAAAGCTGCGACAATTATCTCTGCATCCATTTCGTTTGTCGCGTAAAAAAATTAATGGCTTTCAATACGACAGCGCAAAAATTTTATATTCTTTTGTTCGATGTTCAAAATTATATTTCATCCGTTATCTCCTCATTATCTTCAAAATTCATTTAATATTTTACATTCTCACGATTTAGCTTGTCGTTCATATATCCGTACTCTTTTGTTATTTCTCACAAGTCGTTCTGCGACCAATTCACATTTGTTCTCAGTTTATGCTGTACACTTATACAACTCAATTCCTAGTGACATTCGTGAATGTGAAACCATTGTTGCTGTAAAAACAGTTAAAGGAACATTTTTTTACACCAATAAATTTTGTACATCAGGTCTACTCATTTCATTTATTGTTATTCCTTTAAAAGGCTGCCTAGAAAACTTTTTTTATTCATTCGTTAAAGATAAGCTCGCCCTTTCGTACTTTTTGTTGGTCTTTAGTTTTTTCTGAAATTTCTGTTGTGTGCAATAAAGTGAATAAAAATAAATATTACAGGTACTTCGCTATCTCGAAGTTAGGGTGGAAGGCCTATTATGCAAGTCTACCTATAGAGTAAAAAATCCTGACTGAACGTGAATATTTTCTCTCTTCAAAACTTTGTAACTCTGTTATATTCCGGTCCTGAGGGAAGACTTACGCAACAGGCTTTGCATTCCAGTCATAGGTCAACAATGCACTTGTAACATCTATGGTGTCTACAGGCCTACGCCTTTTACCTTTTACTGCCTTTTATCATCAGCAGACTCATGTGCTTGTTAGCTGAACTCTTACACTAAATGTATATTTACTATTTATCTTTAGCTATCATGTGGCAGTTAATCGTGGCCCACAGATACCACATTATATGTTACAAATGCACCACTATCCTGCGGTCTGGGTATAAGGCATATTGTGCAAGTGTACCGGCTACCCTACCCTCGCGGTGGATCCTAGCCTGGTCAATTTACTACACAGCACTTGCACAAATACACTTGTTAATGCTGACCTATATTTTAACTATAAATGCCTGGCATAGAGGAGGATGACATATTCTGTTCAGTTGACCCGGATCAACACCGGGTACAATCACAATTTCACAAATTTCTAAAGAGAGAAATAAACTCCTCTGAAATTCGATTTGAAGCACGGGACAAGAGCTACAATTAAGACATCTATTTTATTTTAACAATTAGTATTTGGCTGTTTCATGATGATGCTATGAAGAATAAAATTGAATGGATATAATTTATAAGTGGAATTTATATTGAATGTTTACAATGAGGAGATGTTACATAAATATTTAAGTATACCAACATCACCTACCACATTTTACCAATTTTACCAATAGTGACATAACTTTCAAACAAATTTTTGTATTTGTTACAAGTTTTTTTATTTATTACTAAAAAAAATTAAAATATTATTTAATTAGTAGTAATTGGTAGATAGTGTATCTATCGTCAACTGTCAGGACTGGCTAGGTTTGGAAACGGTTTCCAAACTGACCGAAGAAACGGCGAATCCGTTTTTTGGCAACCAGGACCTTAACCTATCTGCCTTGTGCAAAGTGAAACCAGTTTTCCAAGTTGAAACAAAATGATGTTACCTGAGCCCCTACCATGAGTTTACGGCTCGTCGAGTTTTCTATACTCGCTAGCGTCTAAATAAATTATTTTTGTGAAAATTTTGATCAGCGCCTCTATCAGAAATAAAGATCACTAAATTTTAAGACCAAAAGCGCTATAGATTTCGATACATCAATCACTGAACGTATTCCAACTTATGGTAAAGGCTCTGGTTACAATGTGTACAAAGGGAGTTTTAAATTACTTAGTCCCACCCAAATTCACTTAAACAGGTCCCAAGCTCAATCACATGGACACATAAAGGTTAATGTTATAAGAAAACCACAGCGTTTGTTTTGTTGCGACAAATTAACAGAACCAGTAACGTTTACTTGTAAAATATGTTAGCTAAAGGTCTGTTCACGGAAGGGTCTAGTAGATTTCATTTAAAGACCGCGAAGTTGGCCCAAGTTATAAGCTATAGCTTTGTATGTGTTACTTCTTGTCCATGAATTATTATTCTAAATCAGGTTAAACTATCTGAGAGAGCACGAAGTTATCACATTATTCTATTTTTATATAAAATTATCGATTTCTTTATTAAATGTATTCTTTTATCTATTTAAGTATTTCTATGTAATAGTATCGTTGACTAACACCCATAACACAAGCATATTTATTAGATAAATTTTGGGTTAGATTCAATTTGTGTGACTTGTCCAGGGATATTTTTTATTATTATTATTTACTATTTACAAACCGAGGTAGCTATTTCTAATTTTAATGCGTTTTAATTAAATATAACAGACATATAGTTTGCCACGAAAAATTATGCGTTTTGATGCAATAAGATAGATGTCACTCTGAAGTTTGAAAATGTCATCCGGCGGTCTTCTTAGCATGTTGATGCGTTCGGATTGATATTCGCCAGTAGTCAGTCGACTTTCGATCTGCACTTGCCATGTTGTCCGTATTTATCGTGTATTTCTTAATATCAGGAATTCTGTCTAATTTATTGTCATCCAGGAAAGATATTCTGAATAATAAAGCAATTAACAGATAGCTTATTATGAGCAATAAAATAGATAAACACTAAGACAATACTAAAATTGAAGTCGGTGATATATCACAATAGATAAAGGTAGGGTAAGGCTGATATCAATTACATATTAAAAGATTACACAATAGATAATGCTAACAAATATGCGAAACTAATATAATCCATTCTTAAGATTAAATTTCCAAAATTTAAATTAAATTTTATTCATGACTGAGCAATTTTAAAGCGGCGTATTTTGCGCTCCGCGAACAAAATACCTCTTATTACTTGGACCGACAGCAAAGGGCAGAATTCATTGCACGCTCGCCTTGAGGCTGTGAATAATTCATTTTGAGTGAGTTTTTCGCTGAATAAACATGAAACATAGAGAACTCTAAGTAAATAGTAAATTACTTTTACCTTTCAACGAATAACTGAACGATAAGTTACTTATTAGATTACCTGTTTATCTTTTAAATTGCTCATACGTTATCCTTTGAGCTTTGAAATCATTCGTGATGGATTCAAGGTTGAAAATATGTTTGTTTATTTTACTAACAATCGTTTTTGTCTTATATTCCTGGCTGTGTTTTAATAAAGTTTTTTGATCTGAAATCTTCTTTAGCGGCGTTGCGCACTTTTTTTTAGAAAGGGTAAAAACTTCTAAACTCGCCGTCTAATATTCGTCAAACGGTGCAAGGCGCTTGCGCAAATGTTCGTATTGTCATGTTTGTGTACGATAGCGTAATAAATGAATAAATGATAGTACTTTCATGCTGATAATTAAAGCAATTCGTGCAAAATTATTCCCTCCCAATTCTAAAATATCAATGATACACAACATTAATATTCAAGTTTTTACTTCTGTGGGTAATCCCGGAGTGCAACCCGTTTTTTTATTAACAATAGCTAATGTCACGAGACGAAAAGTTAAAAAAATGTTAAATACTAAGCTGAAAGGTGTCTATTCTATCTTTTTAGGGTTCCGTACCTTAAAAGGAAAAAAACTAAACCCTTATAGAAAGTTAACGCATTCCAAACATATAGCCATTAATGCCGCAAATTTTTGCAAAATTTTCAAAACTCCGAAGCGAATCAAACCTTCAGGGTACTTCAGTGAAATCAGGATCTCGAAATTCAGTGCAAAGCAACGACAGCACAGATAAAAGAAATAATGCAAAACAGTATTCTTTTAAATCATTTAATTTCATGATGGGTGAACTTTTATTATATATTTGTACAGAACTGTCGGTGCGCGAGTCCGACTCGCACTTGGCCGGTTTTTCCTTTTTTTAAAATATTTAAGTTGTATTTCACTTGAAATACCTTAGCAGTCAGAGAATTCCATTGCTTAAAAAGTATATTCACGCTCATATCTATCAACACGAGGCAGAAGCACAACCAGGGCACACACAACTAGCCGAACATACTAAGCCTCATAATGTGATATATGGCATCTTATCGCCAACCAGACACATATCTAATCTCGGTCAAAGTCATTTTTGATAGAATATTGAAAATATATATTTTTTGATCTCAACTAGTCAAGCCTCACTCCGTACCGCTAGACCACAGAAGTAGTACATTGCTTAGCCTTTCGAATATCAACCAAATACTGATAATTTTGTAGATTTCGATTCTCGGCAAAGAAGTGGAACAGTTTTCAAAGTGCAACGAAGAAAAACGAAAGACTGAACTCTGGAACGGTATGCAATTTGTTTTTAATGAGTTGGAAGTCTCCGATTAATCTTTAAGCACGCTATTGGGTCCTGGTAACCTACCACCAAAGGTGGTAATGGTGCATTGCCAACCTGAGGTCGGGATGTTAGGCTTCGAGCAATAGTAAGTTTACCGGCTACCTTACCCTCCGAACCGGATCACGTCATGACGTTGGCAGCAGGAATAGGTAAGGCGGTGGTACCAATCCGGGCGAGTCGTTGCGAGACTTTACCACCTAGTCACATAATTACACCAAAATTGAGTACTTTTCTCGTGTCTCCTGTAATTTCATCAGACCCAGGGTTCCTGGCAATAGGAGTACCTCGAAAGTAATAAAACAGTAATTTTTAAAGTCGCTGCCAAAATGACGGAGAAATCTATAACATTGTAGTGAAATTTATTCGTACTAGCTGTAACCCGCGTGGTTTATGTTCCTATAGGAACATTATTTCGGGATAGAAACTATCCTACGTATTAATTCAAGTTACCCACTATGTGTGTGCCAAATTTTATGAAAATTGGTTTTGCAGTTTTTGCGTTGAACAAACAAAAAAACATGCAAACTTTCGCATTTATAATGTTAATCGGATAGAATAACTTCTTACTTTGTTTCAAATGGGTTAAAACTTACCTTTTTTTCAAATGAAAAACTTATGAAAATAAAACAGTCTAAATAAATAACAAATACGTAAATATTTATTAATCGAATTAATAAGAAGATAGTTTTAACTCAGGTATTGTTGACAACAATTTAAAAACGTTTCTACTTTTGGTAGCTTTCCATTTGATTAAACTTTATTATTAAAAAATTGAAAGACGCCGTTGTTTATGCCTATGTTTAAGGGCATTCCCGGCATGGTAATAAATATTAAGTTTTTAATTGAATTAAGGCCGATACTTCCTCTTCAATTCGACAGATTTTAATAAAATTATAATAATTTTGCTTAAATTGGTTTCCAACTTATTACTGAATAAGAACAATCAAGGATAACCTAACGTTTAAAAGACTTTTTTAATTGTTTATCGACTTCTAAAGACAGAATTACAGTTCAGCAAAGAAATTTTATGTTAACTTTGTTCAGATAATTTTGTTCTGCACTACAATATATTGAGACTTGAGAAATTAAGACTGTTAATACTTTACGCTATAATTATTCTGTAAAGTATAAAACAATATATTAGTTGAGAAGAGTTATTCACTTAAATAAAAAAATGATAAAAATATTACACGGGCATGTTGAAAGCAACTCTAAAAACTTTTTTTGGTTCTCGGTCCAGCAATTGAACATGGGACATCATGAAGTCAAGTCAAACACCTGGACTGTTAGACCAGAGAAGTGATTAGTTTATAATTAAAATTAGTTTTAATTGTATGATTATTTTATGTATTTAATGATATTAATATTGATAAAAAAATAGAACACGAAAAAATATGTAATAAATTACATGTAGGTAATTTTTGGGGTGTAAGGGGGTGACATTATATCTTACTATCCCAATTGC
>NJDD01000890.1:86472-181736 GCA_002245505.1 Calephelis nemesis
AAGTTTACATTTCATTTTTAAATTTTAAACTTGAGTTTTGGCGCCATCGACAGAAAAGATGGTCGAAAATTTTTCATAATTATTGAATTTCGTGTTGATATTGAGTGAAATTAGTGAATTTTGGTGGCATTTTGTACAATTTTGTTCAGTGAAAGAGCACAAATAAAATAATCATGAAGATATTAGCGTATCGTGTATTTCCTAGTTGCCGCCAAATCTCCTTACATGAGCTTGTGTAATGAGGCCGCCGCTTTACCGAAGAGCCTGACATGACTTACTGACGACTAATTGTGACTGATGACTAATTATAATTTGCATAAAATTTGATGCAAATTTCTACTTAACGAATTTCAAAATACTAACGTGAAAGCCAAAACTTAAAGAAAGACATTTTAAACTTCTATTTAATAGTCATTAATGAAATTAGCAAGAATTTTACAAAATGTAATGTGGTAGAATATGTTAGCATTTAACTTAAATAATATTTGAATTATTAAAAAAAATTATATTCACGCCAATGTTCCCAAAGCCATAGGCAAAGGCAAAACCAGGGCACCCAGGACTAGCCCAAGACAGTAAATCCCACAATGTGAAAGGTGTCAATCGCTATTTTTCATTACCTATGTTATGTGCCCGACATGGCAAAAAATTGGAAAAACGCAATTTGGTTTTTTTTACCCGACCTGGGGATCGAACGCGGGACCTCAGGCAGTCAAGTCCAACAACTGAACCGCTAGACCACAGAGGCGATTAATTTATTATTATTTAATATATAATTACATTATTAACATTAACATTGTAATAAAATTCACAACACTCACATTCTAATACAAGTAAACTATTTTCATTTGATTTTGGTATGATTTTTAGAAATGTAGTTTTATTTTTATAAGCTTTTTATTAGCTTCACTTGTATGTTTGAATGTATGTATGTTTGTATGTATGTATGTAACTCACACCCGTTTTTCTCCCACTTCCCGCGAACCGATTTCATTCAAACTTTGTACACTTATTAAGAACTGGTGCCAATAGAGTAATATAGTAAGTTTATCCCATTATCCTAATCAGGAGCGCCAGGATTTAACAATTTCCTTACGTATCCTCTACGTAAGGGCTAACAGCTTATGACTGTTATAACATTCTGTTACTGTTAGTTCGTTCGTTAGCATTTTATAGTTTTTAGTTTGATGTGCTTGAAAAGCGTGTTTTTTAGTTTTTTTAAACTATATTTTATTATTAGGATATCATCTTATCCAACGAACTTCGTAACATCAAAATTTGGTGTACCCTTTAATTTATAAAATTATAAAAAAAGTGAAAAAAAAGTATCTTCACGCCCATATCCCCGAAGAGGTAGGCAGAGGCACAACCAGGGCACCCACGACTAGCCGAAGATACTAAGTCCCATAATGTGATAGGTGGCAAGCCTATCCCCAACAGGGCACGATTCTAATCCCGACTAACCTTTTTTTTATTAGAAAATTGGAAAAATCCAATTTTCTTTTTGTTGGCCGACCCGGGATTCGAACCCGAGACCTCATGCAGTCAAGTCCAATACCCTGACCGCTCGACCACAGAGGCGATTAATATCATAAAATTATAGAGCGATTGAAATATAAAAAAAATATATGATGTACATTACCATCTATACTTCCTGAGAAAATTGGTTTGAATGAAATTTAGCAAGATTTTTTTCAATAGATACTGTAGCATCAACACTTCAAACAGTTGTACTTATTTGAGATAATTAAAAGAGATTTCGCTGTGTAGTTTAGACTCGCGCAGTTTGAAGAAGTGACATAAACTGCAACCACTGTATAGTGTATAAGAAATATGAAATGAATGAACTGCAACATCAATTATAATATATACTAGTGGTCACCCGTTGGCTTCTTTCTTCCACCATAATAAACGTTAATATCTTGTTGATAAGAACGCTTTCAGAACTTTTCAGTGTGCCATCTGTGATCTTTTATCGTTATCAATATTTTTGTTTGTTTGTGTCAAATGCATGGTAGTGTGGGCAATGTTTTATTTATTGATTTAATGTACTTCATAAGCATTATTGTTGAAAAATATTAGCGTTCTGCACTTCTCCTACACATAAACTATAAGTGTGCTTCTGAGTCCGCGCAATTGCCGTTAAAAGGGGTCCAAAGTTTTTGATTCACGTATTAATATATAGATTATGAAGATTGCAGCTACGGATCCCTTCACGAGTGAGTCCGACTCGGACTTTACCGCTTTTTTTTAATATCATTATTTTCAAAGCATTTCAACATAAGTGTCTTTAAAAAAAAGAGTGGTGCGTCTCAATTTTGAATTTAATTCTGACCCCTTCTTCACTTCACTACATAGTATAAAACAAAATCGCTTTCTCTGTCCCAATGTCCCTTTGTATGCTTAAATCTTTAAAACTACGTAACGGATTATGATGCGTTTTTTTTAATAGGTAGATTGAAAAGGAAGGCTTACACGTATATGTAATACCCGTGCGAAGCCGGGGCGGGACGCTAGTTGTTAGTAAGAAAAAAGTTTGAATTTTCAGCACGAAACATGCCTGCATCAACTCTGGATCATATATTACAAAAGAAATTCCAGATTCCCAAAGATCATACGAAAACAAATATTCGCTACGGATACGAATAAAGGGAGAGGAATTCCTGAGAATTCCTAGTTTCCTGTATCGTTGAACGTGCCTACGTAATGACAGTACGGACGTGGAAGGTTCATTGTCAAAGAGAATCGATATTTTCCACGTGAATTTCGTACTTTTAGAAATATTGTCGTGTTGGTCCAGGCTCCTTTGCAGAATAGACCATCTGCCTTTCTGCCAGGCAGCTCGTAAAAAATTTCGTACGAGTCACTACGAAATTCCACCACCTAGTCAGATTTCTCGCTGTTAGTGACGGTAAGCCTATGTTCACCCTTTGCAAGCTGCCTGGCAGGAACGCAGATGGTCTATTCTGCAAAGGAGCCCGGACCAACACGGAGAAATATCTAGTGTTTTAATTTTAAAACATTTTTTTCGTAATAATCGTATAGCTAAATGAAATTTTTTCTTAGCAACTATGAACTTTTGGCCATAGAAACTCATTAATTACAGCTTGCTATATACTTACCTTCTTTTTAAATTTCATGTTGCCTGCGTGAATTAGAAGCATAATTAGCTTACTTATTAAAGAAAAACTAATGTCTGGTTATGGGATGAAATTGTCGGATCTTACTGTATACTACAAATGAATTCCTCAAGAAATAAGCATTACAGACATTCAAATAGCGCTTTCCGCATCCATTATCACATGAAATCCTAAATTATGGAACAGCAGATGCAAACGTATTGATAAATTGAATTTGGGTTCTGGGGAACTTGCTCCATTTCTATATCAGTCGCTTATTCGATATTAATATTAAGATTGATGCCAGCAATTTTGTTTCCTCAAACGCGAGACAATACGTGCCCTGTCAAAGGCAGCTTGATCTTCCGGTTTGGGATCATTTTTTTCTTTTGTTTATATAATGAATGACTACAATTTTTAGGGTTCCGTAGTAATTGAAAAAACGGAACCTTTGCAGATTCGACATGACCGTCTGGTTGCTCGTATCTCCCAGCCACTTTACTTTCAAACTAGCGGTTTCTGGAACCGCTTAACATTATTGAAATTAAACTAAAAAATAATAATCAGAGAGCTATATATCTACATTAAACTGAAAATAAATATTTCATATACTGAACTGAAAACAGTTTTTGCTAAGTACATTTACCTTCAGTTAGCTTCATAAAAAAACACTGTATGTTGTCGCCAATGTTCATACTGCGTACTTTGTCGTCTTCGTTTCATTAGAGAACCTCGCTATGAGCTCGAGCTGATTCGTCTACATGCACTACCGTTTTTATACAAACACGCCGGTTTCGAAAATCTATAATCTAAATAACTCTTTGTTAAGCCGGAAACATACTAACGGCTTACAGAGTATCTAGATAATGAAAGTACGCTGAACCTTGCAAACTATCGGAAGTAAGTCGCGGACGTGACCTTGACCGTTAGTACGTCCGAAAGATATCTGGAGCGCTGGACGTTTATGTCAACCGAAAGCGTCCGCGGACGGTATGTACACAAAAATCCAAATAAAATTACTTAATTTGCAATTTCCCGCCAGTAAAATGTATGCGTATTATGGCGTGAAAAAACAGGCAATATAGTGCACTATGAATGAATTGGACTTACCGGAAGATAAAACTCCTAAATATATCCAGCTCCACACAATACACCACTAAACTGTTTAATTAGCACCAACAATACACACACTAAAAACTCAACATACGTTTTGCTTCGTAACCGAAGCATCATCAGGAGAATTCGACTGCACTCCACGAAGGTCGAGCAGATACTTTAACAGGTGTGTATACATTTATCAGTCGCGGCTTCATGTTACATACATACTAACATGTTTCTGGCATTATTCAACAAAATGTTTAAAATAAGTATTGTCAACGTCAAGCATTTGAATCTATTATTATAACTTTGATTTTGAATAGTTCCAACCGAAAATCAGAACTGTTTCCAACAAGTTACGGTTTCGACAAACCGATCACAACTTCGACCACTACCTACTGAATGTACGAGTACTATTGAAAGCGAAAATTTGAAATCATTTAACTTCACAGTCTCTAGTCCGCAACATACCTAAATTGTTGACAGTAACTAAATACCAAGAAACATTTTAATATGAATGAATAAGTTTGTTAATTTGAATGCCTTTATTAAGGTAATGTAGTAATTAATACTAAAATATGTAATATAATAATAATACTTTAATTATAATATTTATTATAATATATAATACTTTATTTATTAAAAAAGTATAAATCATTAAAAAAATATTAAAATGTTTCTTGGTATTTAGTTACTGACAACAAAATAAATATCAATATCATTTTGTACCCACCGCGAACTACAACCCTAATCATGCTTACGTAGTGAAACGGGTTGGCATAAAAATGTACTGTGAACATACATTTATTTATTCTAGAAATTATTATATTTTTATTTTAAAATATTTATTACAATATTTACTAAGGCACGGGTTGTCAAATCCTTTTAATCACATGAAATATTTGAATTCTCTATAGTCTGAAAATAATGCATTTTGAACATCTTAAAACAGGAGTTTTTTGGGAGATTAAATTAAAAACACGGGCAAAGTCACGGAAACAGTTTGTACATAAATTCGAAAACATTTGTGATAGTTTGCTATAGAGATAGAATATGCTCTGTTTGGCAATAGCAAAATATTGCTGGCTGAACTGAACTAGTGGCTGAATAAGCATTCTTTAGGGGAGGCCATGAAACAAGCGGTGTGATGTTGCTGATCGTTTTTATTAAACGAATGGCGAGAAAAACGTAAAAGCAATAGACCAAACCCGCCAAAATAAAAAATGAAAGCTGAAAAGTATGTTATGAAATTTCATATCTTGCAGAATATGACGTAGGTTGCCTAGCGTTTTCCTGTCTTCATGAAAACATTAGGGATTCCAACTGTCTGTTACATGTTATATATTATTATGAGCTATAGGTCGCCATCACAGTAACATCTGATTAGATCAGAGATTCCCAACCCATTTTGTTTCATGGACTAATATCAACATTTTGCAAGATTCAATATACCCCCTGCATGTCCGTAGCTAGGAGGGGTTCATTGTGAGGCAATGACCTACCTTAAAATCACAATTCTCTACCACTATTGGAATTACTGGTCTAGATAAATAATAAATAAATATTACTGGACAAGTTATACAAATTGAATCTAACCCCAAAGTAAGCAAATTATATGCTTGTGTTAGAGGTGCTAGTCAACGATACTAATACATAGATATAGAGATATACTTCAAAAATAGATAGCAGTTTAGCTAGCGCACACGCCTACTCACACCGATTAACCGCGAGGCTCGGGTTCGATTTACTATGGGGCATAAATTCGTGTAATAAACATTTAGATGTCTGCATTTCCGGGTCTAGGTGTTTATTAAATTTATTCAGGTATTTATTCAATTATTTCGCTATATAAAAATCTTTAAATACACCTACTACACAAGCATCTAATATGTTTATGTTTAGAAGTAGATTTAATTTATGTAACTTTTCCAAGGTTTATTTATTTATTTTAATAATTATTTTCATCTTTTAATATACTTTCAATGTGGTTTTCTGTGGATTATGACAATTAGTTCAGCGCTTTTTGAGTTATACCTACTTCATAATATATAAATATTTTTTTGGGCAACTTTTTTACGTTTACTAGCCAAACCACAAGTTTCGTGGCCTCTATAATGATTATATTACTCACCAAGATAAAATTAGTTTAAGTCTATTTGTGCAGCTTTTCTACGTTTAAATTATCTGTTACTAGCCAAACCGCAAGTTTAGTGGCCTCTATAAAGATCCTACACGTTTTAGTACCCCGTTCACATACACGTATTTTAAAGGTGTAAGCACAACACTTTATGCTATTTTCGTAAATATTTGTGTACGTTTATTGCTTACACACCTCGTTGTATATTTAGAAAATACTCTGAACAATATTTTGAATATTCTGTTCTGAGTATTATTATTCAAAATCTCAAATTTTCATAGGAAATATAAATATTTAGTTTCAAAATTATCATGTATAACATTCATTAACAGAATTTAGTTATGTATTTATACAGGTATGATACCAGATTTACTAGGTAATACTTTTTTTTTATATGTTTTAGGAAGGCAAACAAGCAGACGGATTTCCTGTTGGTAAGAAATTCACGCCGCCTAGAGACACCAAAGGTGGTAATGGTGCGTTGCCAACCTGAGGTCGGGATGTTAAAGCTTGAGCAAAAGTAAGTTTACCGGCTACCTTACCCTCCGAACCGGAACACGTAATGACGTTATGGCGGCAGGAATAGGTAAGGCGGTGGTACCAATCCGGGCGAGTCGCTGCCAAACTCTACCACCTAGTCGGATGTCACGGTGTTAGTGATGGTAAGCCTATGCTCGCCTTTTACGAGCTGCCTGGCAAGGAAGGCAGATGGTCTATTCTACAAAGGAGCCCGGACCAACACGGGGGTAAACGGGGGAAATACTGAAAGATTGACTGTTAATTTTAGTATGTATTTATATAGTTTGTTTGTTAACATTTTCTTCAAGCTTTATTTATTTATACTATTATTAGTATGACTTCATATCAAGTAAAGTGAGCGATAGACAGTGTATAGGGGTCAAGTGATTCCTGTAAGCCTTGCTCTACGTTCATTACTCTGTTTATATATGGTTTATAGACTCTATACATTACTCTTGGATAAAACTTCAGCAACTTTTCTATAGAGTGTCAAGTTACGTCTTCCTGTGCACCTACTACCATTCTTAATAATTTTGTAAATTTGTTATGTCAATTTTTCCAATACCATTTTCTCCAGGTGTCTGAACCATGACCAATTCATATTTTTCCATTTACATTTATTTAAATTCCACGATTTCTCTAATTTTACTATAAATGTTATGGATATTATTCTATATATAAATTATAAGATATTCAAGTTACATTATTATTATTTGTACCATAATAAGTTGCGAGACTTTTTGCAAAAAGTTGTTTGAAACATATTTTGTGATTTATCGCTGTATTTTTCTTAAATGTTTTAATCCTATTAATATTATAAATGCGGAAGTTTGTATTTTTGTTTGTTTACTCGTTACCCCTTTGATATAATATGTACGATTGAATTTTAACTAGTCCGATGCCATCCTTCGTCTGAAAAACCATGTTGTATACTTACTACTGATCCTTAATAATTGTCATTAGTACCAACAATGGTACAAATGATACAAAATTGGGTCACTAGTACCATTAATGGTACAAATCAGTTGTACTACTGACACTAAGGCTTATATTCAACATTTGTACGCCTCTAAAGACTTTTTATAATATTGGAAGGCAAACAAGCAGACGGATTTCCTGATGGTTAGAAATTCCTGCCGCCTAGAGACAGCAAAGGTGGTAATGGTGCGTTGCCAACCTTAGGCCGGAGTGTTAGGCCTCGAGCAAAATTAATTTTATCGGCGACCTTACCCTCCAAACCGGAACATGTCACGACGTTATAGGCGGTGGTACCAATCTGGGTGAGTCGCTGTGAAACTTTACTACCTAAAAAAATTCAGGAAAATACGTTTTCTCCTCTTCTTTTGGCTTTGCCACACTACACCTTTGGAACTAAAATTATCGCCTATGAGTTAGTTTGTGATTGCTCATAATATGTTACTCAGTTATGTTTTGATATTTGATTATTACAAACTAAGCAAAACCTTCGGTTAATTAATTTAGACAATCATTTTTAAGCGCAGTTAATATATATATAAAATATTATCTTCACGCCCATATCCCCGAAGAGGTAGGCAGAGGCACAACCATCAATAATAAAATAATAAGCATAAATAAATAATAGGCATTAACGTTAAAGTCGTCAATATAAGCAAAAATTTATGAATATTTAAGTGTAACAAAAAAAAAAACAACTAGCCGGATAGTGAAAAAAATATAGGAGACCATCTAAGAATCCTGACATTTTTTTTAAATAAGATCAATTAAAATAGTTTGATCACTGACCAAGTAATCGCGTAACAAACATTCAAAAAAATATTTTAAAAAATTTGTACAGTTGAATTGAAGACCTATTCCCATTTTAACCCTTACACGGGCCCCATGCATTCGGACGTGCTATGTAAAATTTGAATACAGTTTCATGTTCGCGAAGTATTATAGAATACAATACCAGCAAAAAAATCAAATTTGTTAAAAAAACGTATGGTTTAAATTTACACTCTGCCTGTTTCGTTGATTTGTGTTATCTGACAGTTGGTTTCCATTCTACCAGTTCATTGATATTGCATTTCAGCTTGCCGACTTTTGATGCGCTTCCACCTTTTGAATGGCTGAGTAAACGCGACAACTTTTTTTTATGTTGCGTAATTCATAAAAAAACAACTACTCATATTTTATGAAATAGGTTTTGTAATGATAAGTTATTACAACGTTTGAAATTAACAAAAACACAACTTTTCGTGAACTAAACAAAAATTAAACAACAGCGTGAAATTCTCCATTAGGTACAATGGAAACTGTTAATGTAACTTGCTACTCTTGACGGGCAAAGAGCATGTATTTACCTCATATGTTGAAACATTATTTACCTCAACATCATAAACAAAAAAAGAAAATGGAGATACGAAGTGAAAGGTAAACATTCTAGTAATAAAATAATATTTATTTCAGCTCAAAAATTAGAAGTGTTTTTCAGTAAATTCATTTTAATTATGAGGTTTTTAAATAGCCTCTCTCTGCCTTAGTAAGGGTTAAAGGGTTAAGGCACATATTTTTAGCAATTTTGTCCGGCTGTCTGTCTTTTTGTCGGTGTTTGTCGATCTAAATATTGACTGCGGGTAACGCTGAATTTACTGAACCGTTCGCAACAAATTTGGCTGGTAAATTATTTACGTTTGAAGGAAGGTTTTATGATACTTTTTGTCCCACTCACTGAACATGTAGGTTTTATTGGGGGTTCGTAAATAATTAAGAAAAAGTATTTTTTACGCCCATATCCCCAAATATGTAGGCAGAGGCACAACTAGGGCACCCACGACTAGCCGAAGACCCTAAGCCCCACAATCTATATGATTTTAATTTTAGGATTTTGTATGTGAGTTTACATCATTCTGCTGCCTTTACGTATTCATTCTAAATTCAAGCTGTATTTCGTTCGTTCGTTTCGTTCTCTAGAAAACAATAGAACCCCATTGCTTAAACTCCTTTTTAACCTATTTAAATAAACGAGGACGTTCTCAATTCGGTCGATATATTTTTTTATGTATGTACACCGATTTCTCCGTGGTTTCTGAACCTGTAATTATTTTTTTTTGTTGGTTTTTACAACTTTAATTATGCTTTGCTTAATTCAACCGAAGCAGTGTCAGTGTCTATGCAAATTATCATTTGGAAAGTATGAAAAGGTTTAAAAGTGTGTGTCACTGTCTAGTCTACTAACTATCTATATATACAAAAAAATATGATAGCATCGCTACATTACATTATGAAAAAAGGACAAACAAACAAAAACAGGTATTTATGTATTATTAGTGTCGACTGCCATGTTATTAAAATCCAAACAGAGGCAGTATCTAAGCCAACAAAAACTTTCATTACAGTTGGTTTTAAAAGAGCTCTTATCACTTTCAAAAGAGAAAAATTAATATATTTCATTTCCAACAGTCGGAACGCGGCGCGTATATCTTCACCAAAAGCCATTAACCGTGGCTTCCAATAAAACAAATTGATTGATGCATTTTTTTCGTGGCTGATGCTATTAATAGCTCCGTTAGGGCTTTTAGCGGAATCAAATTATTTTACATACAATATTTGGTTTGGGAATTATGAATTTGATATGCCAAATTTTGAATTAATATTTTGCAGCTGTTTTGAAGCGAAATTTCTTTAGTTGTTGCTGGTATTGGAAAGATGTTAATTATAGTAATTTTGTTGCGCACTTATTAAACTAAGTCTAAGTTATCGATATCATCTTCCAACGATAATAATAGAAAGAGAAAAAAAACTTTGAGACAACAGATGTTACATATTTCTACTCACGTTTAATTTACAGGTGCGTTGCTTTCCTGTGGCTGGGATGTTACGCATTCTTATAAGTCTACCAGCTACCTTAACCTCCGGGCCGGAACATGACAGCGTCGTTATGGCGGCAGGAATATGGAAGGCGGTGGATGGATGCCTACCCATGCAAGATGCTGCACGGTACTCTACCCCCAATTGTCGTGTATTAAGAGACCAATGCTTCCGTCTTACAACCTGCCTCGAAGTGAGGCCTATGGTTTATTCTGCTTAGTAGAGACGGACCAAAATGGGGAAATTACAAAAACAGTTCAGTAATTTTGTTTTCTGTATAAAGCCCCCGTGTTGGTCCGGGCTCCATTGCAGAATAGACCATCTGCCTTTCCTTTCTTGCCAGGCAGCTCGTAAAAGGCGAGCATAGGCTTATCATCACTTACACCGTGACATCTAAATAGGTGGTAGAGTTTCGCAGCGATTCGCCCGGATCGGTACCACCGCCTTACCTATTCCTGCCGCCATAACGTCATGACGTGTTCCGGTTCGGAGGGTAAGGTAGCCGGTAAAGCCAAACATCCTGACCTTAGGTTGGCAATGCACCATTACCATCTTTGGTGTCTCTAGACGGCGTGAATTTCTTACCATCAGGAAATCTGTCTGCTCGTTTGCCTTCCAATGTCATAAAAAAAGCCCTAAATCCATGGATGTATGTGAAAGGGTGAACTTCTAGTGCTAAATGTGCAAAACTTTACTGAAACTGGGCTAAATTCAACTTTGTTCTTATCCCATTCCGAAATACGATCCAGATTAGCTTCTACTTACACAAAAACCTGCACTAACTTACTTCAAATAAAATTGTGTTCTGGAAATGCCATTATAGTAGGTACTTACTAACAAAAAATATGATATGAAAGACCTCATAAAGTATGTATCTTTACGGCCATGTCTATGCAAAGGCAAAAAAACACAAACACTTACAATTATCTAAAGCAACTTAGTCCCTCAGTGTAAATGGTTGAATGGAAATCATTTTACATACAATATTTGGTTTGGGAATTATGAATTTGATATTACAAATTTGGTATTAATATTTTGAAGATTTTTTGAAGCGAAATTTCTTTAGTTGTTGTTGGTATTGGAAAGATGTTAATGATGGTAATTTTGTTGCGCACTCATTAAGCTAGTTGTAAGTTATCGATATCTTCTTACAACGATAGTAATAGAAAGAGACAAAACACATTTAGATGATAGATATATTGATAGTATCCTTAGTATCTTCACGCTCATATCCCCGAAGGGGTAGGCAGAGGCACAACCAAAGCACCCACGACTAGCCGAAGACACCAAGTCCCACGATGTGATAATTGCTAACCGCACATGAGTCCAACATGTCCAACATGGCAACGTTATTGTTATTAGAAAATTTAAAGTATATATTTTCTATTTTTTTTTGCCCGACCCAGGAAGTGAACCCGGGACTCAAGAATTTAAGTCCAACACTGGACCGCTGCACTACGCAGGTGATGGCGAGAGAATTGAATATACACTTTTTAAGATACCCGACCTTGAAGTCGAACCCAATATCTCACGTAGTTAACCATTATAGTCGAGTAGGACCACTACACCACAGACATAAAAAATCTAAGTACATATATAAAAATTAATTAAATGAGTTCATACGAAAGATCTCCAAGACCTTTTAATTACATAATATTTAAGGGTAAGCTCTATCGATAAAACATTTGTTAAGCCCACAAGCGTTACACTCATTGTTTTAAACTAATAAACAATACAATATAGAACCATTACGTATAAAGTTAAGATATTATAAGGGTAAAGGGTTGAGTTGGTTACGTTAATAAATATTTATTTCGAGAACTTAACGCATAATAATTGTCAGGGAAGGGTGGAGCCTTATTGAAATAGTTTAGTAAATTACTAAAGTGTTACACATAACCAGACGTCAAGTTGTAAGTGGGACCATCCTGTTTTTAATTGTCTGTCGTGGTGTCCCGGAATATAACTCTGGGATGCAAAAATGTACCTTTTTTCGTATGATGCCAAAGTTTTCTAAAGCTAGCCCTGATTTTCGTGATGGTAGGTTGCAGTTTAAGTGTTAAATACATATGGGCACACACAAATAAAAGAAAAACTGTCACAAATAATGGAATTTTTAGACAGTATTGACGCTATTGTAAAAGAAGATGATCGTAGTTTTTTTAATTAATGAATTTTATTTTAATAATGAGTAAATTTAGTTAATTTGGGTAACAATTTTTTCAATTTTGTTTAGTGCAAGTTATTACTGTTTCGTGTATTTCGTCGTTGCCGCACAATCTCACAAAATGAACGTGACAAAAGAGGCCAACGTTTTACTCAAGACCCTGACATGACATTACATAATAACTAATAACTATTATAAGTGAACATTTAGTAGTGAATTGAAATAATATAACAAAAACATAATTTTTTATGCAAATTTGATTACATGTTTTCAAATAATGTTAAGGAAAAAAGACAAGCCCGCTGACTTTCTTGCCGGATCTTCTCATTGTAAGGCTGCGTTCCGATCCGGTGGTAGATTTAGGTACTATATTGCAGACGCGTCACAAGTGCCTCCTATAAGGTTAAATAAATATAAAAATATTTAGATTGATTTTATGGCCTAATGATCTTACCCTGTCCCAAATAGGGACATATAAAGAAAACAACAATAAAATTTGTAGAAAATGAATACAAAGTGATTCCTTACGGATTCCAGGACAAAAATCAGTTAAAAACAAGATAATTTTCTATTTCGTAATTTCAAACATAAAATGAATTAACACAGTGGGAATTGTCTCCTATAAAGTGTAAGGAATTAAGATCAAATCGTTTTTTCTGAATTACAAAGCTCTTTAGGGGCCGATTTACTTACTTCTTTTATTAGAATCCATAATAGAATCCATTTTGATGCCCCTGAGACGTCTTATTTGCAAAAATGGATTGTTTCTAAGTATTCTCAAATTGATTTTTTATATTAGCGGAATTAGTGCTGTTAAAATAAAAAAATACTCTTTCGTGCTATCTAACTCATTTCAACTGGATTCTAAAAGCGACTTATAAACAATGACCATAAATATCCTTTTAAGAGTTCCACAAAATGAACCTAACGCCAAAGTAACCAAATTATAAGCATGTGTTATGGGTGCTGGTCAACGATTTAATAGGCATAATTACTGAAATTAATTTAATCCTAGAGAAAAAGAACACCCAGATTGACAGACCCACACACAGATATGTGGTAGGTGGCAAGCCTATCACTAGCCGGGCACATATTTTATAAGAAAATTAATAATACACATTTTCTATTTTTTGTTGCCCGACCCGAGGATCGAACCTAGTAGCAATGGAAGTCTAGTCCGACGTCGGACCACTAGACCACAAAGGCAATAATTAGTAAAAATTTAAAGATTTTACTTTCAAACAACAATAAAAATTTAAAATATCGCCTATTCTAAATTCATAAATCAACTTTCGTGTAAGGAAAGAAATAATAGATCAATGAAATTAAATCATTGTTTTTTTTATTTTATCCGCGGAAAGTGTCAAGTTTTATATTTCTATCCGAAACTCATTACATAATGCTTGTTAATTTTTAATAAAGGGTATGACATATTTTTAGACGAGATTGAAATTACTTATTACCTTCAAGGAAGTCGTTCGGATAATTTTAAATGAATATCACACGTCATAACGTACTTATGACATGCAAATGTCAAATGTGTATGCATGTAATTGCTTACCGTAGTAAGCAATTTCTTATGACTATGGCTTTAATTTGTATGTAATCAGTTAAAATATGTTACCTAATAGAAGCACAAAAAGTGCAAAAAACGCATCTAGCATTATTACTATGACGTTCAAGTAAAAAATCGCCTCTGTGGTCTAGCAGTTCGGGTGTTGGACTTGGACCACGGATTCAAAAAAGAAAATGTGGTTTTTACAATTTTATAATACGAAAATGTTCCTCGGGATTGGATATGTACCCGGTTGGCGATAGACTTGTCACCTATGACATTGTGGGACTTGGTGTCTTCGGCTAGTCGTGGGTGACCTGGTTGTACCTCTGCTAAAATCTTCGGGGATATGGGCGTGGAGATACTTTTTTTTGTTTTTGAAACAATTTATTCTCAACACTTGTATATTCCACGACATATCTTTTTATTTTTATAGTTTAGCACACACACACAATGTGAATGTGATGGCAAAAATTGTACAATCTTCTTATGATTGATTGGATTAGTGAAAAAATCTTTGTAATCCAATTCGTTTATTACACTTGGGCAATGGGGTCGTCTTATCCCATCACGGACAAAATTCAAGTCGAAAGCTAAACAGGAAACATTTAAATTATTTACTTCTAAAAGTATAGTATTCAAATTTCTCGTGCATTTTATGGCCTATAAAAGTTATTTATTTTCTCTGGCCAACTCAGCCGTATTTGTTTAAAGTCAAATGCAATATTCGATGTCTATTGTTAATGCCTGATGGAAAAATATTTGTTTATGAGTTTAACATATCTGTGTTTGTTTTTGTGTCTGTTGCAGCATAACTTCTGAGTGAACTGACCGATTTCGATGAGATTTTTTTTTGTCTAAAAGTTGGCGTGACCTAATCGTTCTTAGCTACAATACAGATAGGCTTAGTCGGGATGCTGTTTTATTCGCTTTTTATATGTTAATTATTTTAACTGATTTTGTTTAAAATTAGCTGTATCCCGTATCACTGCCCGCGTGACTAATGATTGCATAGGAATTTTTTTTTGAATAAAAACTGTCTTATGTTTTAATCCAAGTTACCTTCTATGTGCGTGCCAAATTTCATAAAAATCGGTTCAGTGGTTTTTGAATGAAGGAGTAAGAATTAAACAAATATTATCACAAACTTTTGCATTTATTAATTAGTAGGATCAAAACCACATTTAAAAGCTATCACTGACTGTACTTAAGATATGTGATATTAATTTAAAATTACTTACCCGATTACTCTGTTTGAGATAATAAGTAATTTCAATTTCATCTAACAATATGACATCCCCATTATTAAAATTAAAGAGCAATATGTAATAAGATTTGGGATTCAAATATCATAAAACTATATATCTCCTGTAGACATACCGACAAAAGTAATTAAATTCTTATATTTTTTGCCTTTTATAAAAGTTTGATAGAGCTTGTATTAGACTTGAAAAAGTGAAGTTTTAAAGCTTTATCAATCTTTCGAAGTGGAATATTGTAAAATTTTATAAAACTTTGAAAGTAGAATTTTTAACTTTTATTAATATTTAAATAAATGCTTCGGAAAATCTGTGGTTTAAGGATCGCCGAGCGCATTTGCAATAATGAGATCACAGACAGTGTAAGAGTTGAATTAAAGTGTTAGCGTGAAAATGAGAAAGGGCATGCATCGTTCGGTTATTTGAGAATAATGGCAGATCAAATATTGTTAAAGAGGTAAGCAATGCAAATGTGGTTGTAGGTACCCTGGAAGACCTAGGTTGACATTCCACAATTAAGTCGCTCGGGGTATCTGAGGATTCTGCCAAGACTACCAAGAGTCTGTGAATTCGGCTGTTTGTATGAAAAGAATATTAATGTGGGGAAAACTGAGCTTATTTAAAGAATCGTAGCATTTGATACTTTCTACCGACCTTGTAAGAAATTTGGCCTGAAGATGTGACGAAATCGAAAGAAAAAAACTTCTCTTCCACTTTTCCGAATTTAATGCTGTATCTTAAATTTTTAAAGTTCCTTTCCTTGACATTGCAAGACCTAATAAAATAATAAGTTCTGTACTCATGATTTATTTAAATATTTACAAGTGTTGGATTGTGACAACCCTGATTATTTTGTACATAAGTTATGAATTTAATGCAATATTACATTACAAAGGAGTAAAAGTTCGTGCAGCAGGTGGCTTGGACCTAAGTTTCCATCGTCATAATTAAAATTAGTTTTCACGCCTGTATCTGCGAAGAAGTAGTCAAAACCAAGGCTAGGCTAGCTACCAGCGACATTAGCCGAAGACATTAAGTTCCATAATGTAATAGTTATAAATAAATATCTCTGGACAAGTAACACAAATCGAATCTAACCCCAAAGTAAGCAAATTATATGCTTGTGTTATCGGTGCTAGTCAACAATGCCAATACATAGGAATACTTAAATAGATAACCAAATAAATTTAATTTACACCCAGACCCGGAAATGCAGATATATAAATGTTCAACACACAAATGCCTTCCCCCGTCGAGAATCGAGTCCGAGCCTCGCGGTTAGTCGGTGTAGTTAGGCGTGTACGCTAGCCAATCGACCAACGATGCGGTCAAGCCTATAGCCAACCGGGTATGTTGATTCTATTAATAAAGTAAAAAAACACTTTTTCTTTTTGTTGCCCTGTCCGGGGATCGAACCCGGTGCTCCATGAAGTAAAGCCCAACACCGGTTAGAGACGCGATCACTTCTTATCTATTTACTTATTAGTAATATTTCTTGGTAGAAAATAGGAAAAAGGTACTGCCAGTACATAAACTAGAGCACCTTAACTTAAAACTTTCACAAATATTTTAATACTAGCTGCGCCCCGCGGTTTCTCCCGCGTAAGTTCCAATCCCGCGGGAACTCCGGGATAAACAGTAACCTATATGTTATTCTAGGTCTTCAGCTACCTACATACCAAATTTCATCTTAATCGGCTTTGTAGTTTTTGCGTGAAAGAGTAACAAACATCCATACATCCATACATACAAACTTTCGCATTTATAATATTAATAGGATGTAGACAATAGAGATCACGCAAGCTGACGTATTTCCAAAATCAGATTAAATTGGACGTTGGAAATACAGAGAAGGGTTCTATTTCACAAATACACGATATGATAATACTCAGTTACGTCTGTCGATATCGTTGACAAGAACCATCGAAATGGAAATTAGACAACCATCTATTTCAGAGGGATCTTTTGTTGATAGTTAGAAACGTGTAGAACGATTTTGGAGATTATCACTGTTGTGATAAAACTTTGACTTTAAATGTTTATTTTGATTGACACTATATTTTGCTACAGTGTATGTGCGTGTGTGTGTGTTTTTATGTGTGCGGGTGTGTATATGTGTAGGTACGTGTGTGTAAAGGTAGAAAGAGACAACCTTGGCCTGTAGACATCATAGATGTCTTAAATGTCTCGCTGTTTTGCGACCGAGGTGTTAAACCAAGTGTACAAGTATAATAAGTCCACCTTCAAAATAATATAACAATTTACACATTTTAGTCTCTTAGGTAGCCAAATTTAGCAATGGTGGTGATTCTGCTGTTCACAAACTAAACTTATTTTACATGCATATTGTCTTTTTCAAATTAAATAAAAACAAAAGAGATGGAACAATTTAGACATATCAGGTTAGTCCGGAGATGTCAAATTGGGGTTTTTAACCAACGTTTTCCAAGTCACGTCATTAGAAATGTCGTGTACGGACTAACCTAGAAGTACTAAAAGTTTTTGTCTCTTTATATTGCTTTCGTTAAAAGAAGATAGCGATAATTTAATATTAATTTAATAAGAGCACAACAAAATTTCCAGCAATAGCTATTTATCAAATCAGATGTATCTGGCATTTCTTTTCATTTGCTATTGGAAAATCGATTTATTTTAAAACCATGTGACAATGGGAACGACGGCTTTTGATTTAACGGTTCATTGTAATAGCTTCAAACGACTGCGGTGGAAGCGTTTAGAGCTATTGAAGTCACTTATAAAAGTTGTGGCAGTTCATATTATCCACTTCTTGTGTAGCTTTGGCTGTGACAGTTATTTTAATTTTATAACTATTTTTGATAACTGCAAAAGTGTTTCTAATTTGTTATTACAAAGCTTAGGAAAAAAATAGTCATTTACAAATATAAACATAAAAATATAAGATTTTTGGTTTGTGTTTAGTTTTGTATTACAATACCCCATTTAAATACCACTTGTTTATAAATTAAGAAAAATATTGTAGTTAAAGTAAAAATAAAACTTATTAGAAATCTGTAAAAATATTTTTGTGAGGTATTTAAGCTGAAGAATAAGCAGACGTCTCTCCTAAAGACAAGAGACAACCACGGTGTATAGACATTGTTGATGTTATAGGTGCGACAGTCATACGGACGGTTGGTCTACCCTTCTACCCTCCTGTACGGAATATGACACTGTCATTATGGCATTAGGAATAGGGAAGACGGTGGATATCTATCCCGTGAAGCAACAGCACAGGACGCTACCACCAGCGGCTTAGTAGGTAATGAACCATTTAACCTATGCTTGTCCCCAAAGACTTGCCAGGACAGGTACAAGTGGTCTTTTGTACAGAGAACCCCAACCAATTTGAAGAAAATAAAAGAACTGTCACCTCTGTGGTCTAGCAGTTTAGTTGTTGAACTTGACTGCATGAGGTCCCGGATTCAAATCCCGGGTCGGACAACAAAAAAAAATTATGTTTATCCAATTTTCTAATAAAAAAAAATGTTGCTCGGATTGGAAATGTGTCCGGTTGGCGATTAGATAGGCTTGGAACCTATCACATTGTGGGACTTAGTGTCTTCGGCTAGTCGTGGGTGCCCTGGTTGTGCCTCTGCCTACCTCTTCGAGGATATGGGCGTGAAGATGTGTTTTTTAAAACAACTAAACTTTCTCATTTACGCGTAGAATTACAAAACTATAAACCGAGTTATTTGACCGTTGCTCTTGGTGCATTACTTTTTAATTTAACTTCAAGGATTTAACTTAAGTTAATTACGTTAACCCGTGAAAGTTTTAGATCTAAGATAGTTTAAAAGTTTATTAGCTTATAATACTTCTCTTCGTATAATTAACATTTTAAAGTTATTAAAATTTTCAGAAGTATGTACTTTGCTTTAAGTTAAGAAATTCTCTAGTCTAGCCATATGTTGCTAGCGTTGAGTTTTAATTTTTAGGTCAGGCAAGTAAAAATATGTTTTTTTAATTTTGTGAAAAGTATTAATTACTAGTTGACCTTCGTACCGCTTGACATTGATAGTTGCTGACAATCTTTATGCAAAAAAATTAAATGCTGCCCTTTCCATTTTCCCTGAAATGTTCCCATATTTTTTCTTCATATGAACTGTTTCCTGACAAACTAACATAACAAAAAAAAGAGTGAAATGGTCCATCCGTTACACGTGACGCGATAAAAAAAGGAAATAGGGATTCCTTTTGATATTTACAAAAAAAGGAGATAAAAAATAGTCTGGCTTTGCGTAATATACTTAACCCTAGATTACTAAACTATCCTACGAGTAACATTTTTACTAAATATTCGTAAAAAATACGACGTTGAAATGAAACAACATTATGCAATATAATCAAAAGTTTTATTGTTTTAGAAGTTCTATTATTATTCTTTGGGTTTAAGAGATAGTAACATTAAAATAAAAATAAAATCATTAACTTACTCTACTCAGTTCATGTTATGCGCCCTACATATGGCTCTTTTGCATTTCATACAAAAGTTTGTTGTCATTTTTCTTGATTTCGATGGACAAAAGGCACTTATTTTTCTTAATTTGCTTCTTTAAACATAATACACAAAATAAACTGAAATCTATATCAAATTATTGCAAATAAATGATAAAGCCAAGTAAAATTACTATATCCATCAAGAGTGACGTAAACATTAAACATTCGTATATTTTACGACACCTCTGCTGTATCTGAATGCACAAATGACCCATGACCATAATGATAGCACGTGGCACACTGTCCGAACATATGAGGAAGGTACTGGGAAGCGGGGGGCGCGGGAACGACGCGAACATTGTTTTTCCGAAAATCGTTGTTTCGCCGTCGTAATTTTTACGATAGTTTAGTATTCTAGGGTTAAACAAAAAATATAACAAACCCTGCAGATTACAATTTTGTTAAATATAACACTGACTAACTAAATTATTGTTTTTTTTTTAATCATAATTTTATAATGAATACACATATAAACATAAAGCTTCTTTGCCAAATAAAAGAATAGTAGTCGAGACCATTTAAAATTTACATTGTTCTTTAGGAAACAAGCATACATATATACATAAACACATTACCCTTCTTCGGATCACGTAGCCGGGCAATGAAAATAGTTTTGGCTTGTATTGGATAAATGCGGCTGACGATAGGTTTGCCAACTATCAAATTGTATTAAAGTAATTTCGGCTTGTCGTTGGTGACTTGGTTTTATCTTTGTGTACCTCTTCAGGAAACCTGGCGTGAAGGTACTTTTTAATGACATAAGGCAGGGAACAAGCATACAATTCTCCCGATAGTGGCATACAGATACTATAGACGTTATGGGTGCGTCGTCTTACTTGGGCCGGCCTAATGTAATACCGGGTATTCTGCTCTCCGGACCAAAATAAATGCTTGTTTTCGACAGTTATTTTCAAAACAATGTAAAAAGACGTTTTTTTTACATTTTAGTTTTTTATTTTCAAAAAATGTTCAAAGACTCTTTTTGAAAATATGAGTAACGCTCCGTTACTTTTGAGAAAACTACGAATGGTTAGACTTACGGATTATAGTAACCGGGAAATAATTAACAAGGAAATCTATTTTTCATGTCTTAAACTTATCCACATTATGTATATATGTAAAAGTGAATGTTTGATTGTGTGTTCTTCTTAAATGTTCGAGAACTACATCGAATTCAATGAGTTTTAGCATAAAAATAGATTACTTCTTGAATAAAACACACATTTGAACGTAAGATAACAGAATACGTACAATCTACAGCGACGTAAAACCCTACATACGTAAGCTGGAGAGAATATTCAAATACTAACATAATATATTTTACGCACAAGGAACTATTCATCATACTAAAAGAGCTGACGAGGTTTTTTTAGTCTTATTTTCAGCGAACTTAGTAGTTTTAATTTAAACAAATAGATTTTGTTCTAAAGTACAGCCACGTATTGTAGTCATTTAGCTCTTTTATTATTATAAAAACATATTATGTCACTCTGCAGGCTTCAGACTGTAAGACATATAAGTACATTATAATATTATACCGTAGCATCGGTTCATAGCGATGTAAAAAATGACAAGAAACTATGATTAATTATACATAATGTTTATGTCTATCTGAATCCAATTAACTGCAAAACTTCATGAAACCATTTTAATTTACAAATTATTAAGACTCCAAAATGAGGAAGTTCTCAATGCGACTGTATGTTTTTTGTATTTGTTACACGATTATTGAACCAATTGCAAACCGGTTTTGATGATTCTTTTAAAATACTTTTTGTGATCCGACTAGTGATTTTTGACTTAAAGTTAATAATTAATCCCCCTCATCAACCATGAGGTCGTCAACATAGGATAAAACTTAAAAATTATTAAATATTACTCTAAAATTTAAATGTAATGCAAATGAACTTTATATAGAACCATCTCGAAATCATTAGGTATCTATCGAAAACAGAGTAATCAAATCGCGACGTGCTACCTTAAAAATAGTGTGTGTCGGTTTTAGCAGTTTTTCTGTAAATAAATAAACAACACTCCGCTATTACAGTAAGTTGACAAACAGTAGGTAAAATAATTTTAGTACACTTAACCTGCAAAAATAACAAAAAACTCATTTCTAAGTATATCTAAGTAAATCATTTGTAAAAGCTTGTACATATAATATAGTGAACCTAAATCATGACGTATTAAACTCGATTAGTTATTAATCGAATGATCGCTTAACAAACATACAGACGCTAGCCTTCTCAACCTTAACGGTTAATAATAATTTTAAATCAAATTTTTTGAGGCTGAAAATAAATCAGCAGCTCTTGTGCTATACCGAGGCACTCTAAGTATTTACCTTGGGCTTCCGTTGGTTTAAGTTGCGTGATACCCGATACTCTTATTACAGTGTCTCACCAACCCTTGTGATAATGAAACCACAGAATGTAATGCTTGTTTAAATTGTAGTATACTGGTAATACGTGAAGGTAGCGACGCGTAACGCTTTATATAATGTTTAGTTCATTTATAAGAAACAATGTAATTATAACTGGTTGTGGAATCACCCGATTTTAAATATAACATTTAAGGATTTAAGGATACAATAGATGAATGTATGAACTATTTTTTTATTGCCTCTTTTTTGCCCCCTGGAGATTCGGGGACCTATTCCTCACGCGGCGGGCATTTGTGTGATAGACATCTATGGCTGTATTTTTAGGTTCAAGTGTTTGTTTTATTTGTTCCAGTATCAAACTTCTTTTAACGTAAAAATTACCTGAAAAAGAAAGAAAATGGTACAAATAGAACTCAATAGAAATAAATAGTGTATACGAGTCAACGAATTGTATAACATACCTATACAAGCCATGTCTAAGTCAATAGAAATATCTAATGCAAGATCTATAAGCTTTTTGGTCTAATGTAAGTAATAGTAGTATCTTCACGCCCATATCACCGTAGAGGCAGGCAGAGGCACAACCATGGCATCCACGACTAGCCGAAGACACTAAGTCAATGTGACAGGTGGCAAGCCTATCGCCAACCGGGCACAAATTCAATCCTGTGCAACGTTTTTATTAGAAAATTAGAAAAACCAAATTTTCTTTTTGTTGCCCGACTGACGACAGGAATCAAACCCGGGCGATTTAAAATATACACTCTCTAATTTTTTTGGTGCCCGACCCGGGGATTTAACCCAGGACCTCAAAAAGTCAAGTCCTACGCCGAACCGCTAGACCACAGCGCCGAGAGGCATATATGTAAAAATATCTAAAACTTTAAACCTTTGAAAACTAATTACTTTCAAAGAAAAAATAGAACAGCTGTTAACGTTACCCTTTCATCTTTCTTCCCGGCTGATTGAACTTGTGCCGAGGAATTGATTTCCCGCGGGAACCACCGTAGTATCGTTAATGTGTCAGTAAGCTCTAAACTTTAATGGGCTTCAAGTGCCTCTGGAATATATCAAATTGACCTCTCTTCTTCGCATTCGAATGTGACCTTATCGCTTGCTCTTTATGTAATCCTAGTTTCTCTGTTGATCCTGGTCTTCTGAGTGGAATTATAGACCATCTGCTTTCACGGAAATCTTGTGCAAAATAATCAAAAAACTTAAAAAAGAAAAAAGTAGGAATAAGGTTAAAAAAAACTTTTCTTGTAAAATAAATAAAATTGTTTTAGTGTTAAGTATGGAATATTCTCCACTTAAACATTTACATGATATATGTAGCTGCAACATATACATATATTACATATATTATGTAAATACATGTAAAAATATGTTGCAGCCAAGTGGTTAAAATAGCTGTTCAGTTGCATAGCTAGTCATTTCATAGAATAATAGACAACACACTTTCAGTGCGTTCACATTAGTGTGTACTACATTTGTACAGACGTTTGACCTATCACTTGGAAAACGGAATAAAACATCACAATTTGCCATGTCCGGACTAATCTCACTTGTTTATAATATTCAATCTCTTTTAGTTTTGTTTCATTTGAAAAAGATAGCATGCATGTAAAATATTACTTTAGCGATAAGTTTTAGAAAACTCTTCAATAATAATCATCTTAACAAAAGCCACTCCCGGTAAGAAAGCTCGTCATATTGAATCCTGCTTGATTAACTTGTGATAATAATTGATTTCCCTTAGGAACCTTACATTGTGTTAGTTAGTCTACAAGCTTTCATAAGCTTTGAGAAGCTTAAAAATCTAATTAAAGCAACAAAGATGCACTCGTACATAATACAAACTTTTGTAATTACTACACTTTTTTGTGATAGGTCAGCAATCTAGCACACTGGTCTCCTGGTGGTAAGAGATAACCGAGGCCTATAGACACCATAGATTTTACAGGTGCGTTGCTGTTCTAAGGCCAGGATTTGCGGCCTGTTCTGAAAGTGTACCGCTACCCGACTCTTTGTACCGGTACATGCCGAAGTCATTATAGCGTTAATGCTTGTCGTTGACATTTTCCGGTAAGGAGGTTAAGGTATCCGGTAAACTCACTTTTGCTCGAGGCCTAACATCCCGGCCTCACGTCGGCAACATACCATTACCACCTTAAATGTCTCTAGGTGACTTGAATTTCCTACCATCAGGAAATCCATTTACTAATATTGTAAAAAAGGCCAGACGGATGTAAACCAATTTTTCCAAACACTTACAACCGTCTAGAATCTATATTAACGTATTTGGTTATTACTGACGCGGATGTCACCCTGCCGCTGCTGCTCCGGGGTGCAGGGATGCGGATTTTAATCTTTACACTCGAAATATCGCCGTTCGGAGAAGCGGTGGCAGTGTGTTCCACCGTGTGTGTTTTTGTAAACAAATCAAATAGTTTTATCTTCAGGCCCATATCTCTGAAGCAGTAGGCAAAGGCACAACCATAGCACCCACGACTAGCCAAAGACACTAAGTCTCATAGTGTCATAGGTGGCAAGCCTATCGCCAACCGGACACACCTCTAATCCCGAGCAATATTTTTTTATAAGAAAATAGGAAAAAACACATTTTCGTTTTGTGTCCCGGGAATCGAACCCGGGATCTCATGAAGTTAAATCCAACAATTGTACCTTAGCGGTACAGGTGTTGGATTTACCACAGACATTCACATTATTAAATTTTTCCCCCGTGTTGGTCCGGGCTCCTTTGCAGAATAGACCATCTTGCCTTTCTTGCCAAACAGCTTGTAAAAGACGAGCATAGGCTTATCATCACTAACACCGTGACATTTGACTAGGTGGTAGAGTTTCGCAACGACTCGCCCGGATTGGTACCACCGTCTTACCTATACAGGCATTACGTATATAGGCCGGAGCCTATGTTTAGTATTTGGTTGTTACTGACTCCACCTGGGTTACATCCACATTGCTGATGCTGCTCCGAGATGCAGCGATGTCGATTTTAATTTTTAAACTCGAAGTATCACCTTTCAGAGATAGAATGTTCTAACGTGTTGTTTTTATATACTAATCAAGATTTTTCAGTACAAAGTTAAACTCTGAATCGCCGCAAATCAGAGCTGCGTACAGTGCAGTGGGATATCCGCCTAACTAAATATATGTGCCGAAATGAAGACAATAAAACCAAAAATATAAACCTCCTTCTTACCAAGTAAAACGATACTAAAATCACCAATTTTATTACTTGGGTGAAACGAAAGCCCAATCTCAAAGACGAAGTGCAAAGCGGTAAGTTTGCCGTTGTACTTTATTTTGTATTCAATGTGATCGCCTGAGTACCTTTTTTGAATACGCTAAAAATTTTCAATACGGACTCGAGATTTGTTGAGAAGATTTAAAAGCCTCTTTATTTTTATAAAGGTGAGGTTCTTACTTTTTATTTACCAAACTTTATTTTGTGTAAATAAGAATCGAGAGCTTGGAACTTTTGTTATTGAAAATTTATAGCCGAAAGAAGAAGGTGGCACATTTAGGTTTCTTTACAAAAATAGTTATCTTTACAACCATATCCTCGAAGAGGTAGGCAAAGGCAAACCCATGACTAGTCGAAGACACTAAGTCCCACAATGTTATAGGTGACAAGCCTATCGCCAACCGGGCACATAACATATCCCGAGCAACATTTTTTTTATTAGAAAATTGGAAAAACCAAATTTTCTTTTTGTTGCCCGAGCCGGAATTCGAACCCGAGATGAGTTCAGTCCTCAGGTACAGTCAAGTCCACTAGCCTAAACTAACCTGAACCGCTAGACCAGAGGTTCTACAAGATTTGTGAAAAACAGAAAAATATATTTCCTCTAATAGTTTCAGAGTTCTTCTTATATTTTGAAACGTCTATTTCCACATAGGGGATAATCGTCTCACCCATATGTATAACGATTGGAATAGATGACACATCGAAAAACAAAGCATTTGTCCTGCATAAACTCCAAAATCACAGAAATCAATGATTTTTTATAAAATTGACAGTTGCAATTTGTGCTACAAAATATACAATGTTTAAAAGCAATAAAATACCTTGAAATTCAACCCTTACTAATGAATTCGTTTAAACTCGATACTTGTTTCGGTTGACACAATGAAAGATCTTGCCAGTAATGGGAGCTCACTTAAAATGATAAATCGTTTCTTTTTATTTCATTATCATACTATTGTCGACCGGCAAATGGCGGAGTTTTGACAAATTGGTACTTGTAAATTAAATTGGCTAAATGTCATGAGGTTTGAACAATTTAATTTTGTTATTTAGAAGGGTTTAGTTACAATTTTTCTTTTATAACTTCAGCCTATGCTCGCAGGAGAATGTTTTGGGAAATTTGTATTCCTAATACAACTTTTCGCTGGTGGTCAGTAAAAGGTTGCTACAGGACTTGTACATTATCCCTAACACCCTGGAAACAGAACGACCACACACGTCTATTACATCTATGGTGAATATAGGCCACGGCTTTTTGTGAACATTAAACTTGTTCACTGTTTTGTCACATCACTACACATAAAACAAAGTCGCGTTTTCTGTCCCTATGTCCCTTTTTATGCTTAAATCGTTCAAACTACGCAATGGATTTTGATGCGTTTTGTTAATAGATAAAGTGTTTAAAGGGAAAGGTTTATAATTTTTATAGCCGTGCAAAGCCAGGGCAGGCCGCTAGTAAAAAATAAAGCACAAATTTTACTGCCCCAGATTCTAGATTTAGATTCGTTTTATGTGGCTACATGTATGTTTCTAAAAGTTTTTGCAATAAATTTTCCGCTTAATTTTGAATAAAAAAAGACGAGAACACAAGTATTCTATATAATGCTATTATTAAGATATAAGTGCTTTTATAATAATTTCAAAGTATGAGTTAATTTTATAGTCGTCTACATTTTGGGACATTTATCCCACAGTTGGTCCCAGACAACTATCCCATAGTTGGCTAAAACATTTTAATTACGTTTGGGATAGATGACTAAACCAAGATATTCATTATCCAAAAACTTTGTGTTTTGCTATTCCATGTACATATAAATACATGCGACACAATCTACTTATGTGATAGTTTAAAGGCCCGTCAACAGTTATAAAAAAAATTGTGTGTGTACTTATGTACACGCGTTAGAAGTTATACTTCTTCGGCGTAATAAGATAAAAATCTATTTAAAATTTTTATCTTTTGCCTTATTGTACATTTGTAGACAAAATGACACTAACCATAGAAATAAAGAAATATTGTGAATACAGTTGTCAGTTCTCACGCAAACATACGTAGATGTCCTTACTTTTACTTTGTTGGTACCTTTTTTTGAAAAACTAGAATGTTATCTATAGCTAACTTCATCATGTCGGTTTTTCGTGACGGTGTGCGCGCGCATCGTAAAAATTTACCCTCATCATTTTTTCCTAACGCGCCAAAAGAAGTATAACTTCAAAATATATGGGTTATACACCGATTCATCCATAATGCTAAAATAATTAAAATCGGTCATCTATACTATGTCTTTCTATCATCATATCATCTGCCTCTGTTACCATGTACCTAAGTGTGTAAGACTCGGATAAAACCCTGGTAAATATTAATACTTAATAACATTCATATCCACGAAGCAATCTACGTAATAGCTCTATTTCAATAACACTGAGCCGGTTACAAGGAGTTGGGGAATTGAAATTAGTAAGACAATTATTACTGCGCTGTAAATTATTGTTTGACGTCCATGTTGCGACACTTCCTTAATTGTTAATGGTCTCATATTGTTGAGATATTTGAATTGATATCATTTAATATTATACGTTTGTTTTAGTAGAAACCAGTTTGGCGCAACTTTCATATAAAAAAAAAAAGTTTGCTATGTTTTATATTCGCCCAAATCATATGACACTAGTTGCCTTATATCTATAACTATATATATGAATGCCTTTAGACTTACTTTCAAATTATACGGGTTATACCTTTTTAAGTAAACTTAGTACAAAATTCGGGTTTGGTATGTATCTATGGAAGTCCTGCCTCTTATTACGTAGTATTTATATAGACTTTGGTAAAAACCTTTTTAAAAAAAGAATAGATTATATTATGATCGACTCCTCAAAATCAAATATATTTATAGTACTACTATTTAAATTATGCGCTTCGGCTATATTCATCAAGCTACGGAAATCCGAATGTATTATAAAGATATAGAGTTATTATTGCTATTGTACCGATTTTAAAGATATCTGTATATAGAGTTGTTATTACATAAATAATCATTTCGCCTAAATTTAGATTAGGTCAGCCAATTTAAAAATATAAGTATAAAGTATAAAAAGAGTGAAAGTGTAAAGCCGAAGCGCATAACAGATGCGATACAAAATAACAGCAACGATACAATAACACCTCAGTCATGGTTTTAGAACCACCTTTACCAAATTTTCCCTATAAAAGTTACTCTAATACTATCGCTAACTTATGCCTGCTGCCCTAACTATAGTATTTGCCACTATCCTCTTTTTGCTGAGGGATGGGTAGATTGTAAACTTTGCCTGCAATCCCACGACATAAAGATGCACCAGTAACATCTAAGGTGTGTATAGACGCATTAATCTCTTACCAGCAGCTTGTACGTCATTTTGCAACTTAAAATCACGTTTAAAGTTTAGATACTGGTAGAGTTTAAATAAAACAATTTTTCAGTAACAAATCACTTTTATTTGAACTTCAAAAGTTTATAAAATTTCATCCCATAACATAAGCTTCTTAAAACTATATTTAATTTTGATTTTACATATCAGTTTGTAATAAATATACCATTAGTTTTATACTATAATGTGTTCACAAACTTCAAAGTATTTAGAAGAAATAATTTTTATATTAAAGGATAAATTTAAATCACTTATCCATTTTCATTACTTATACATTTTACAATGTACAATAATAAAAGTAGTAAAATTTAGTTAAATGATGGTGTTATGCAATAATATCAATTTATGATATTAATTTAAAATACATATTGTTTAAGGAAAATTAATTTATTTTAACTAATGCATTTTAAAATTTTGCAATCAAATTACATTTTGATATCTGCTAAAGCAGAGACTAATGTAATAGAAACGATTTATTTTTAAATTTTAAATGTTGAAAAAAGTTCATGGACACATTATTACTATTATTAATTTAGCTAGAAATATTTTTTTGCTTTGGCCATCTTTGGTAATTCAATATTTAAATGACTAGAAGATTCTTAAAATTGATTAATAAAGAAACATGTTATATAATCTAAATCTATAAGACGTAACACGTCGTAATAAATAAAATATTATGTATTTAAATGCTTAAGATGCAGCGTTTACTTTAGATTCAACAGAATTCTTAGCTCGGAGAATAAAAGAGATTTTAGTAGGAAAGTGGAAAAACTAACTTATTAACAAGCATTATAATTGACGACATTATAAACATTATACACGTGTGCACGTAAAATCTTATTTTATTTTAAGTCATTAATAAAAAAGTAGGTATTATTTTTTTATTAGAAAACTTTTTATCGATTAAAATAATTCGTTTCAAAATGGGACCAAAAATTTCGTTTTTTATGAACACTTACACACAGAATTTACTAAAGTTTTTTTTCCATATGAAAAGTCCAATATGATCATTTCACAAAAAGTTAGAATGTTTAATAATCGTTTGTAATTAGTCTTAACTATTATTTCCGCTGTTCACTACATATACAATATTTTTAAATTAATACTTAAGTTAATGTCGTAAATTGATAATCTTTTAAACTATTTTATTCCTGTTTTAGCGTTTTATAAAGCACAAGATTTTATTAATTATTAATTAATTTCAATTGTTAAATTCATTAGCATATAAAAGTAGAATAAAATTATTTGAATATTGTCGAAATTTTTTTACAGCAAAGTACAGATAACAGTATAGACAAGAGATTTATTTATAACAGATGTTTTAAAGTGTTGTCGGCTAAGGGTTTAAAAGATTTTACGACAGTATTTTTCCAATTTTTTTTCATTAAGACAATGTTAAATTTTTTACAGCTGGCTGAAATAAAACATTAATTTAAATAAGTATTTTTTTTAAATTTAAATAAGTTACACGAAACACTTAATTTCATTAATTATTTTTCTCACTTGTTAGTAAAAGGTATCGTTTCTTTTTTCAAATTCTCTGCAAAAGTACGCATTATTAACGATCGTTATAGCATTTACTTATTTACAATGAAGATATATTATGATATTGTGATCAACAAAAAACAGATGAAATAGAGGAAAGAGAAGACCTGGAAGAGTTCGTGGTGGGCTGGTGTATAAGGATTGGAGAAACGAAACAGCTGGGTTCATGAGACCTGAAAAAAAACCATGATCTTAATAATTATTTTATGGTATTATGAAATCATACCTGTGGTATAGCGGTCAGGAATTGGCTTTCCTTTCACGATTTCCGGAGTTTTTCTTCATTTTTGACAGAGTTTAAAAAAACTAGGAGGTTCTCAAATTTTATCTTAATAGATTTCTTGATGGTTAAAAAAACTCGAAGATATAAAATTCACTACACAAACAAAAAATGTTAAATGTGCGTTGTCAAACTAAGTCTATGTTCTGAGCCTCTTGTATACGTAAGACCATTGGCTTTCTTCCAAATCGGACTACCAATGGCAACTCGACATTAAGGCGACATGTAAAGGTTCACCAATATAACGAAACTTTAAAACATTTCTACCTAATCCGAATGACTATATTAAAATAATAGTAGTCTAAATTACAAGTTAGCGATATGATTGTCACATCCCAAAGATTGTTAATTTTTTTTAATTTTCACAAACAATTTACCTGTAAGTTTCTGTAAATTTTAAAGAATTTTTAATTATTTTCTTTACCGTTAACGCGGGTAGTTAACGGTAAAGAAAATAATTAAAAATTTCGCCAATCGACTTGAATCCAAAGTCCAAATGGTTAGGGGCTAGAGCATTCGTTGGCTTGAGACGAAAGGTTACAGGTTCACATCCTGTCTGGGGTGAAATTTTTACTTTCTTCAAAATTTATAGAAATTAACCCCATTTACAGGGCAAGTATTAAAATAAAAATACCTTGAGCGAAACTAAAGTTATAGCCATTATAAATGTGAATTTTATCTATAACGATGAACTCTTTTAATAGGTACTAAGAACTGTAGGACATAACTACCCGCGTTGACAGTAAAGAAAGGAAATAAAGTCTTCGCCACGGAACTTGAATCTTCAGTAGCTCAAATAGTTAGAGCATTCGTCGGACTGAGACGAAAGGGTACAGGTTGTTTCGCCACGGGACTTGAATTTCCAAGTTTTGGCGCCATCGAGAAAAAAGATGGTCGAAGTTTTTTCATAATTATTGAATTTTGGTGACCTTTTTCACAATTTTGTACAGTGAAAGTGCACAAATGAAATAATCATGAATAAATTAGCGTATCGTGTATTTCCCCATTGCTGCCTAATACCCCTACATGAGCTTGAGTAATGAGGCCAACGCTTCACCCTAGACCATGACATGACTTATTGACGACTTATGACTAATTATAATTGAAATCCGATTTTGGTAAATTTGATGCAAATTTCTACTTGACTAATGGCAAAATAGTAACGTGAATGCCAAAACCTAAAGAAAGAAAGGAAGAAAAGTATTCGTATGTACACTCGCATTTCCGTTATCGGTTAAGCAATTTAAAACTCTCTCCCAGGTAAAATTGTTTGGACCGTTTAACACCAACTCACTAACTGTGTCCCCTTTTCTTAAACATTCTGAGTTTATACATTTCTATTTCGAACTTTTCTCATTGCATTTCCTCTGAAGTTAAACGGATTTTTCGAATTAGTGAGCATTTGTTTTATCATTATAAATATTGAGTTCTTATTTAACGGCAGGGTAACCAGTAAGCTCACATAAGCAGTATGATACTTAAGCCTCTAGGCAACACACCAATATCATCTTTGATGTATTTCTGCCAACCAGAAAACCCACTTGTTTGTTTGGTTTCTAATCAAAAAAAAATATATCTCCGCTACTCTATTTTATATTTAGTAGACAAAAAAATAATACAGATGTCTTCCATTGTAATCTTTAGATTTTAAATACCAACAAGACCACTGTTGGTAGAGTGCTGTGCAGCAGCGTGCCCGGGTAGGTATCCACCGCCTTATTCCTGTGTTTGTAGACTGGGTCAATAGGCCTTCCATCCCGGCCTCAGGACAACAACGAACCTGTAACATCTATGATGTTCATAGTCCACGGTTATCTCTTACAAAACTTCCATCAGCTAACACCTTCGAAGGTTTATTTTAAATAAGAAATTAAACAATGTTTAAGCTTGGATCTTTACACATCAAATCTCATCAAAACCGGTTCTGCGGTTTACCCATCAAAGAGCAACAGTTAGATAGACTTTCGAAATTATGTCATTAGTATGAATTTACAAAATCTGTTTTATTATTTTTCAAGAATATTCGCAACGTAGTCCCAGTTTTATGAATTTATTAAATATGCAAAGCAATATAAAATGAAACTACAATCCATTTTTACAGTATCGGTATAACAGCAAAATGCATTGAATTTCAAACAGTGCCTGCAATCTCTCACACTGCAAGGATTAGGTACAAACCCTCCTAAATATGTAAAGCTACGTTGGAACAGAAGCTTTTACTTTAGCACTGCTTTCTAAGCTCGTCAGTGTTTATAGAGCTTACAGGGCTTTTTATAATCTATAATCAAGTTTGTAACAATATCAGTTATACTACTTAAATATACATTAATAATAAATGATTTGGACTTGTAACAAACTGTTAAGGTATATTATGTATAGGTAATTTCATAATATAAAATATAAAAAAATAAGGTACATTATGTATATCTTAACAGTTTTTTATGAACAGAAACGTTTTTTTTTTATTTTTATGACATTGGAATACAAACAAGCAGACGGATTTCCTAATGGTAAGAAATTCACGCCACCTAGAGACACCGAAGGTGGTTGCTGCCAATGGCGCGTTGCCAACCTAAGGCCGGGACGTTAGGCTTCGAGCAAAAGTAATTTTACCGCCTACCTTACCCTCCTAACCGGACGTAATGGCGGCAGGAGTAGGTAAGGCAGTGGTACGAATCCGGGTTAGTCGCTGCGAAACTCTACCACCTAGTCAGATGTCACGATGTTAGTGACGGTAAGCCTATGCTCGGCTTTTACGAGCTGCCTGGCAGGAAGGCAGACGGTCTATTTTGCAAAGGGACCCGGACCAACATGGGGAAAATGTTATTTTGTTTGAGTTATTTAAGACATTTAAAGTTTTGGTATTTGTTTATTAAGAATGTAATAAATACATATATGACATACTAGCTTTTACTCGTATAATTTGATTTGGAGATGATTGGCTTCGTAGTTTTTGCGTGAAAGTATACTAAATAAACATACATTCTCATTTATATTAAATAATATGTGATAGTAGTTTACAAAATCAATTTGAGTAAAACTTTTAATCTTAAAGATAGGATAGTGGGATTTCAAATGTTACAATTTTGGGCAGCGTCGATTCTAGTCCGAAAGGTTAGGTACAAAAACAAAACATACCAGATTCAAGTTGGCAACGCACAATTACCAAAATTTTATATCGCAAGTAACTTGACTTTCATAACAATGATAAATACGCCTGTTTGAATGTTAAGGTACATACCATGAGTTAGAATAGATTACGTTCGGTAAGTTACGTGTTGTAATCTATGACACTTTTGGTCTAAATATATGTTTCTCTTAGTTAGTTATAGAGGCGCTGTTCAAAGTTTTCATACAAAACATTTTAAAGAGATAGTAGCGAGTATAGTAAACTTGACAAGAAACTCATGGTGTGGGGCTTAGGTCTAAAAATGTGTTTCTCTTAGTTACTAATAGAGGCGTAGCTCAAAGTTTTCATACAAGTAATTTATAGAGACGGTAGCGAGTATAGTAAACTTGACAAGTCGTTAACTCACGGTAAGAGCTTCGCTCTAAAAATGTGCTTCTCTTAGTTACCAATAGAGGCGCTGCTCAAAGTTTTCATACAAGTAATTTAAAGAGACGGTAGCGAGTATAGTAAACTTGACAAGTCGTAAGTTCATGTTAAGAGCTCTGTTATATAAAATAACACTTACAGTTAAAACACTTGCACTCTGTGATTTTCGCGGTCGCATACGATGATATTCCCATTGGACATGACAGCGATCCCTTCAAGTCCCTTGAACTCGCCATCTCCATTGCCCCAAGAACCAAACGCCCTGAGGAACGCTCCGTCTGGGTGGAATATCTGGATCCTGTTGTTTCCTGAGTCAGCAACCACTATGTAGCCTTGGTCATCCACGGCAACACCCCTGGAAATAATTATTCATTCATTAGTCAAATAAATAATCTATTTCCCACTTCCTTGAAGAAAACTCTTCCAGATAAGTATTACTACCAATCCCTATTATCATACCGTCAGTTTTTTATTTAAAAATGACGGTTATTTAAGTTTTGAATAAGCTATTGTGTTCTATTGATTTCTTGAGCTCCGGGTCGGGCAATAAAAATAACTAGAAAATGTACATTTTAAATTTTCTCATACAAATAACGTTGCCCGGGATTGGATGTGTGCCCAGTAGGCTATTGCCACCTATTACATTGTGGGACTTAGTGTCTTTGGTTAGTCGTAGGTGTCCTGGTTGCATCTCTGCCTACATCTCCGGGGACATGGGCGTGAAGATACTTCTACTTCTATTAAAATACTGAAAATACTCTTGCACAGCCTACCTCTTAAGGGTTACAAGCGTAATTATTCTTTTGTAAGGAAAATAAATATTTGATTTATATTTTCTTGTATATTAGATGATACTAACAAGCTGAGGTCTCTCTTGACGGTAAGAGACAAATGACAATCGTGGCCAAAAGACACCACAGATGTTCCAAGTGTATCGCTTTCCTTCATTCGTTGCGAATCGAACCCGAGTCTCGCAGTTGGTAGTTGTAGTTAGGCATATACGCTAGCCACTCGATCAACGAGGCTGTGTACTATGATTATTATTAATTTAGTTATCAAAAAAAAATACTAGTAACAAGAGAAGATTTATTTAGCTCTTTCTCTACAATTTAGGTTTGTAAAGATATATTTACATACTTTGAACACATACATTATGTAAAAATAACCCATTTTTTAAAAAAAATGATGTCTGAAGTAGGTTCTAAAAGATCCAGTAACGCAATATCATAGTGTTAAGTACTGTATAGTTATACCATTATATCCTATATTATAACATTCATAGCAGAATCAATAAGATTATAATCGCAATATTTGAACAATCTATTCTTATATAACGGGCAATAGGTTCGTTACTTCCTATGCGATTGAAAATTAATTTCCATTGCCAGCATTAATGATCTGCAATGTCCGTTTTTAAAAAGAAAAAGATATTGTCACTTTGTATAAAGACTAGACCTTAATTGCCTCTGTGGCCCGGAATCGAACTTGATTACTTTTCCCGAGTTCCTTGAGGTCCCGGATTCAATTGGGTCGCGCAACAAAAAAAACTAGAAAATGTGTGTTTTCAATTTTCTAATTAAACCAACGTTACCCGGAATTGGATATGTGCCTGGTTAGCAATAGGCTTGCCACCTATCACATTGTGGAACTTAGTGTATTCGGCTAGTCGTGGGTGTCCTGGTTGTGCTTCTGCCTACCTTTTCGGGAATATAGGTATGAATATACTTTTTTTATTACTGTTAAATTTGTTTCATCTTATTATCCGCGCGGTGCAAAAAACTAGGTTCGGATCTTATTACTCTCAGAAACATTAACTATCTTTTAGTCATTAAGGCGACATTTTCTACATAATTATGACTTTAGGCCGTAAGATTTATAAAGATAAATCTTATTTTTCTTGTTAATTTTTTAATTAAGTTTAGCAAATCGATAGACATTAATTTATTGCATTTCAAAGAATAAAAAAGTGTTTATATTTATTGACGAATGCTGGCAATTTTTCAAATAAAAATAAATTAATGCGTGTGTTTAAATCTTCTATCTTTCCTTTAAAATATCTGAAAAGAAACGAGATTTACTGTCTATACTTCTTATCGTCGGTGCTCGGTGGAATTCGGTTCATGAAACAATTTATTCACAACACTTGTACTTTTCGCAATACATATTTTTTTTTATTTTTATAGTTTAGCCAACCGATTTCGCTATTCAAGTATCAAGACATTATACAGCCCTGATGATACTTGTACAGCGAAACCGGTAGGCTAAACTATAAAAATAAAAAGATATGTCGTGGAATATACAAGTGTTGAGAATAAATTGTTTCAAAAACAAAAAAAAAGTATCTCCACGCCCATATCCCCGAAGAGGTAGGCAGAGGCACAACCAGGGCACCCACGACTAGCCGAAGATACTAAGTCCCACAATGTGATAGGTGGCAAGCCTATCGCCAACCGGGCACGTTTCCAATCCCGACCAACATTTTTTTTATTTATATTTTTTAATTAGAATAAAAATTGGAAAAATCAAAATTTATTTTTGTTGGCCGACCCGGGATTCGAACCCGAGACCTCATGCAGTCAAGTCCAACACCCGGACCGTTCGACCACAGAGGCGATTCAAAAACAAGATTTCGAGAATCACATACTTATTTATTTTCATTTTTATGATTTGCTACAAAGTTTTTTAAACGGTTCATAAAAATGAGATCAAATTATCCTTTTTATCACAGCAAGCCATTTTTAAAATAAATTTAATATTCTCTTTCATCTTAAACTTAATTTAAAACTCAGCTGCAAAAAACCATAAGGAAATTCTTACACAGCCTTCATCCTAAACTTGATTATAAAAATATCGCTTACCACTTCAAAGTGGGCAACACAATTTACTGTGCGTTTGTACCAAATTCAATTGACTAACTTTTTTAAGGAAAAAGGGAGACTTATGAGAACTCATCGACCTGCGTGATCAGCGATTACGATAGATTTGAAGAAAATAGGGAAACACTATATAAGATTAAACCTTTGACATGGAAGATTAAAGTAAAACATATAATAGTAGGGGTGTCCAAGCAGGAGAATTAGAGTTACTCGATCGCATTAGAACATGCTGGAGATACGGTTAAATACCTCTATCATTTACAAAAACTTGAAATTTGTTTCGTCTTTTGTCAATTTCTGGCCTTTTAATTTGGCCTGAATTACATTCATACGAATCGCTTTTAAATAGTCAGAATTTTTAAACATACACTTTTTAGCACGCAATGAATTCCTTACTAAGATTGGCAATATTATTTACTAAAACTGTACTATAAAGTGTTCCATGATTAGCACTTATTATAAATCTGACCAGCTGGAATATTGTATATTTTCAAGCCAAACAAAATTTAGACTACCTTTTATATAAGGACATTTTATATATTATGATTGCGGTGTTTAACAGTGGTACAAAGTATCCTTAATCTATATCATAATCTGACGCTCTCAAGTAACTCCTGAGATTGCACTACTATTCTCCCCTACTATAAAGTGATATAAAGAAAATTCTACGTGACTTTATACCTTTTAAGCATTAAGGACGTGCAACATTTCACGTACGTAACTCAAGCTATTAGATTTATATTAATACTTTCCCGCGGCCACTTGTAGTACTATATCAAAATTTTAATAACAAAAACAGATTTAAAAAAAATACATTTTCCAATAACCTTTTAGAGGGTGAAGAAGGTTTTTAAAAGAGGGTGTTCTTAAGAGTACAAAATTTCGTCTTTTTGTGTTTCGTCTTTTTTTCTACTCCTAAGTATGGTGATATTTATAGATATTCTAACCGACCCAGCAAACTTTGTATTGCTTGAAATTAACAGCTACTACATAACATTTGAGGCTCCAATAATCAACTACTACTTACAAATAAAAAAAAATTTAAAAGACATTTTCCAGTGGACCAAATTGTGAATCTAAACCATTCCCGAATCCCCTTGAACACACACACAAAATTTCATCAAAGTCGCTCTAGTCGTATAGTAGGAGTTCAGTGACAAACACAGGAACACAAGAAATATATAATATACTAGCTGACCCAGCAAACTTCGTATCGCTTGGCGGATCTAATGATCTTGAACACACACAAAAAATTCGTCAAAATCGCTGCAGTCGTCTACGAGGAGTTCAGTGACAAACATAGGAACACAAGAAATATATAACATATTAAAATGAGCAGATACATTTGTAATGGGCAGTAAGTTTGTTCTTTGATACGTTTACGAAACGAACCCTTTTATAAACTTACCACAACTATACCTTTAAATCAGGGGTGGACAAATTCTTTTGACCGCGGGCCGGTAAGTTAAAAAAAATCTAGTGACGGGCCAGTAAATTGAAATTAATTTTGAGGCGGACCGGTTTATTAAAACACCTAAAAATAGCAGTAAATACTGCGATTATAAAACGTTGTATATAAATAACATAAGGCATTTTTTTATTTTACAATCCTTTATTTAAATAAAATCTATTTGTGAAATTTTAACTGTTGAATCCTAATTGTTCAAACTTCAATAGTCTTTTAACATTTAGACCATTATTTTTTTAAGGAGGTTCATATTTTTTTCTAAAAATAACCCTCGGCGGGCCGGATCAAAACCTCTCAAGGGCCGGATACGGCCCGCGGGCCGTAATTTGCCCACCACTGCTTTAAATACATCTAACTGCCCACGTTTCTCTCGTTTTGCAAAGTTCAAAACAGCTTATTTTCGCAATCCCAAAGATCGAAGGATAGTTTTCAATAACAAAAACAGTTGAAAGCTGATCAAGTTGTTGGTTGAGGAAACTTCTATGCTTATTTTCAAAAGTTGTTAATTTCAAGCTTTGTTTGTTTAATTAAAAAATTGAATTTTATTTTTTTCAATTGGACTTGGCATTGGATTAGTTTTCTAATAGTACTATTTTATGTAATTGGAAAGCAAACAATCAGACGGATTTTCTGATGGCAAGAATTCACTAGCGACACCAAAGATGGTAGTTGTGCGTTGTTAACCTGAAACCTGAAAAAGTCTCAAAAGAAATATATTGTTTACAATCCAATAAATTCTAGTCGATTAGAACGTTTTCGGGATAATATATTAGTAAAACTTCCAAATCTACCTTACAATGATGATCCTAATAAATTGTTAATTCGTTATTTAATTTAATTGACACGGAGCATAACAAAGTTTTCGGAATCAATATTAAAGCAATTTTTAACCGAATGTAACAAAGCTTTTGAATTTACCTTTGTCGATACCAAAGACGTGGTAAAAGCTTTTAAATCACTTCAATCGAAGAAAACGCCAGACTTGTGGGGACATTCTGTTAAAACGGTAGCATCAATAACTTTTGATATTGCACCACATTTGACCATTATATTTAACTTCATACATAGAAAAAAATATATAGCAAAACGGGTGTGTTTCAATAAGTGGGCAACAACCGGTATATTAATAAGTAGAAAACGGTTATTTGATTTATATTATGAAAAATCGTATAACCATAGCATTGAATTTAAAAACTATGTTAAAGTGTATTCAAAATTGTTTAAAAGAGTATGTTCTATTGCTAAGTCTATGTATTTGAAAAACATTATTAAAAGATCCGACAGCAAAATCAAGGCCACGTGGAATATTATAAATACAGAAACCAATAAATGTCAAACTATTAATGACGGGTTTGAATTAAATATAGGAGGATGTAGTGTTAAAGGAGATATAAAAATTGCAAAAGAGTTTGAAAATTTTTTCACACAAATCCCAATTCAAACAACCAAAACTCTTTGCTCATCTCCTATCTTTTCGGAATTAATATTAAAGCAATTTTTAACCGAATGTAACAAAGCTTTTGAATTTACCTTTGTCGATACTAAAGACGTGGTAAAAGCTTTTAAATCACTTCAATCGAAGAAAACGCCAGACTTGTGAGGACATTCTGTTAAAACGGTAGCATCAATAATTTTTGATATTGCACCACATTTGACCATTATATTTAACTGCTGCATATCGAATGGTGTATTTCCTGATCTAATGAAACAAAGCAAGGTAGTGCCTTTATTTAAATCGGGTGATACTTCTGACCCTACAAATTTTCGCCCTATTTCAGTTCTGCCTACACTAAGTAAAATATTTAAAAATAAAACTTACTCAGATGTCAAATCACTTCAATGTTAACAAATTGTTACATAATAAACAGTTTGGATTTACCAAAGGCTGCTCAACCGTTGATGCAGGGGTGGAATTATTAAAAAACGTATTTGAAGCCTGGGAGAACTCGCATGATGCATTAGGTGTATTCTGTGATCTCTCTAAGGCTTTCGACTGTGTTCATCGTGATACTTTGATCAGGAAATTACGCTATTTCGGATTTAAGAACAAAGCCCTTGATGTCATGATCTCATACTTAAACAATAGAGTTCAGAGTGTTAAAATAAATGGTAAAACTTCTTCAGGTTCTGCGGTTACTATTGGAGTACCGCAGGGCTCTATTCTTGGTCCAATTTTGTTTCTTGTATATATAAACGACTTACCTTATTACATAAGGGATACCCACGATATTTTTTTGTTCGCGGATGACACTTCACTTATATTTAAAGTGAAAAGGCAATTAGGTAAGTATGACGAAGTGGACAATGCGATATCCAAAGTTGTACATTGGTTCACAGTTAACAATCTTCTTTTAAATGGTAATAAGACGAAATGTATTAGATTTTCAATGCCCAATGTTAGGCTAGTAGATTCCAATGTACAACTAAATGGATCTAAACTGGATCTGGTTGATTCCACTGTCTTTTTAGGCATCACAATTGATAATAAATTACAATTAAATTACAATGGGGCCCTCATATTGAGAAACTGGCAAATAGGCTTAGTTCAGCAGCATTTGCAGTAAAAAAAATAAGAAGATTAACAGATGTTGAAACGGCCCGAATAGTGTATTTTAGCTATTTTCATAGTTTAATGTCTTACGGGATACTTCTTTGGGGAAATTCTGCAGATGTAAGTACTATATTTGTATTACAAAAAAGAGCTATTAGAGCTATTTATAATCTTAATGTAAGGGATTCCCTGCGTGAAAAATTCAAAGAAATAAATATTTTAACCTGCAGTTCTCAATACATTTTTGAGAATTTAATGTATGTCAAAAAAATCTATGTATGGTTACAAAAAAATGTGATGTTCACAATGTAAATACGAGAGATAAAAATAATCTAGCCGTATACAAAACTCGTCTTCATAAAATTAGTAAATCCTTTTTCGGTCAATGTATACGTTTTTACAATAAGCTGCCCATTGATATTAGAGATCTACCTATTAATAAGTTTAAAAAATGTATCAAAGCAAAATTATGTCAAAAAGGCTATTACGGTCTCAGATTATTTGGAAGATGAACATGCTCGGGGATAGAGATTTCAATCTCCCACTGCAATTTGTAATGTAATTTGTTGTACCTTTTAAGTTAAAATCAGATTGTAATTTGTATTTTTAAGCTAGATTATATTGTAAATATTATTATTGAAAAAAGACAAGCCCGCTGAGTTTCTTTCGCCGGATCTTCTCAGTGTGAGGCCGCGATTCCGATCCGGTGGTAGTTTAAAAAATGTCGACGCGCACAAATACCACTTGTATGGTTCATGTGAATAAAGAATATTCTGATTCTGATTCTGATTCCGGGATGTTAAGCCTCGAGGAAAAGTAAGTTTACCCTCCGAACTGGAACATGTCAACGGCAAACTTAATAATAATATGATAGCTTAATAATAAAGTTGTATTGATAACTATTATGCATATAGCAACTAATAGCAACAGCAGAAACCAAAATATGAATGTTTACCTAAGTACCTTATGCAAACGTCAAACCTGCCGTCATAGCATGCCGGTAGTATGATGGATCAGAAATAGCGAATAACCTCGACGAGGTCAAAAAAACAATATTGCCATAACCTTGGGTAAGAAATCTACAAAATCGCTTAAGTTTCAAATATAAAAAATTGTAAGGCAGAATTTTATAATTTAAGAGCAATATAGTTACAAAAAACCGACTTTTATATCAATTAATTAATTCATTTAGGAACACAGAAATTGAGTATTTTCTTCGTTTTCCCTGAGATTTCATCATCAGATCTAGACTTGTATTACAGAATTAATTTACATTCTAAAAATTGTTTTTCTTTATTAACAATCATGTAATTAATACAAAATCAGTGTGTACTTAAGTAGTAAGTAAATAATTCATTAAAATTACTAATTTGATTTTATTAAATTTGCACACCATTTGCACACCTATTAAAATTGCACACAAGTTGGCAGAATATGTTGCAACGCCTAAATAATACGGTAGCAGCTTTGTAACACTCATATTCCGAAAATTAATATTTTTCTTTGTTTTTCTTCTTATTTTTCTTGGTGGCAACAAGGCTACCTTTGAACTTTTTTAATTAAAAAAGTAATGTTTTAAATTGGCCCATTGATGACGAAGAAATCTTTTTATACATAAAAAAATAAAGGATTCGAACGTAAAGCCTCCTCCTTTTTTCAAGTTGGTTAATAAAAATTGCTAAAATACTCAACATATTCTAACAAAATTATTTTTATAAAAAAAATCAATTGGAGTGATTGATTCAATTGAGATTTGAAAAACTATTCAATTCAACCTTTCAGCTTCGATGCCAATCAGTGAATATGGACCACTGACGGGACCAAACCTAATATTTGTATTCCCGGTTATGACTTTTTTTATATTATAGGAAGACAAACAAGCAGACGGATTTCCTGATGGTGAGAAATTAACGCCGTCTAGAGACACCAAAGATGGTAATGGTGCGTTACCAACCTGAGGTCAGGATGTTAGGCCTCGAGCAAAAGTAAGTTAACCGGCTACCTTACCCTCCGAACCGGAACACGTCATGACGTTATGGCGACAGGAATAGGTAAGGGGATGGTACCAATCCGGCCGAGTCGCTGCGAAACTCTACCACATAGTCAGATGTCACGGTGTTAGTGATGATAAGCCTATGCTCGCCTTTTACGAGCTGCTTGGCAAGAAAGGCAGATAGTCTATTCTGCAAAGGAGCCCGGACCAACACGGGGGACTATTTTCTATAAGTAATTTTGACCACCTCTAAAAAGGAGTAAATCCCAATTCCACTGTACTTTTTTATATTTTTCGTTCTTTACGCAATTACTCTGCCAATAAAAAACCGGTTTTGATTATTCTAAGTATCTTCACGCCCATATCCCCGAAGGGGAAGGCAGAGGCACAACCAGGGTATCCACGACTAGCTAAAGACACTAAGTCTAACAATGTGATAGGTGGCAAGCCTATTGCCAACCGGGCACATATCCAATCCCGAGCAACATTTTTTTATTAGGAAATTGGAAAAACCCAATTTTATTTTTGTTGCCCAACCCGGGGTTCGAACCCGGGACCTCACGTAGTCAAGACCGACAACTGAACCGCTAGACCACAGAGGCGACCCTTATGATGATTCTTTTTTTAGTAGCATTGGTAATGATTACGAGGTCCCACATAAGTTTAATCATGATCCGAGTAGTTTATTTTTGAGTCATAACAGTGCATAAAAATTTTCCAATTCTTGTAACTTAAAATAGTAGGATAAAAACTACATGAAGCCATTTCAGGAATATTTGTTATCTTTCGAAAAAAAGGATTATCACTATAAAATGGATTGAGTAAGTTTTTGCAGTTTTTCTTATTATACAGTAGCTATTGACCGTGTTTTTTTTAAAAGCACTGTTTTTACAAACGAGTAATACCTTTTAGAAAAAAATAAGTTGTAAAACATTTTAATTATATTGTCTGGTTCTTGCAAGAACTCATGAACTGCAAAAAATGACTTAATATCGTTTTTTCGTGGATGGATTCATTTTGACATATTCTACAAATTGCAAAACTCATTAATTTCTAACTAATTTACTTAATACGTTACCCAATTTGCTACATAGGATATTATGGGCTTGAAACTAATTAATATTTAACAAAAAAATACTAATTTTCAATTTTTTTGTTGTCTAACTCAGGGATCGAACCCGGGACCTCAAGAAGAACCACTAGAACACAGAGGCAAAAGAAAGTTAAGGTAAGGTATAAAGAATATGTACCATATCTTATGTAACTCATTTCATTAAATTGCTTATTCTTGGTTAAGATTGAAAATAAATTTAAAGCAAATCCAAGAAGTTAAAAAATTAGAAACTTATAAAAAACAAAAATACAAACAATATTTTTTATATTTATAAAATATATTCAACTTCGAAAGAAAGGTAATATTTTTCGACTCCTATATTATTTTTAAGTTCATCTATCGCCTCTGTGTCGCTCCGCTCCGGTGTCGCACTTAGCTTTTTGAGATCCAGGGTACGATCCCCGGGTCGGGCAACATAAAAATTAGGAAGTGAATATTTTAAGATTTCTCAAAACATTAACGTTGCCCGGGATTGCATTTGTGCCCTGTTGGCAATATGCTTACCACCTATCACATTGTGGGATTTAGTATCTTCGGCTAGTTTTGGTTGTGTCTCTGCCGACCCCTTCGGTGATATGGGCGTGAAAATACTAAAGGTATGTCAATCGTCTCCACCCTTATTTTTGAACCGATTTCAAAAATTCTTATTAGGGTTCTTTTTTAATTTGAAAGACACTTTCGAGGTAGTCCCATTGTTACCAAGCCTGGATCTCATGATGGCATCACAGGAGTTCAAAGTTCAAATATACATATGAACCTTAATCTTCAGTGACTTTATCTATTAAAAAAGCCGCATCAAAATCATTTGCGCAGTTTTAAAGATTTAACCATACAACAGGACATAGGGACAGTGGAAGCGACTTGTTTTATACTATGTAGTAATACAGTGAACAAGTACACGGCTATAATGGTAAGGACAATCGCGGCCTTGGGAAACCATAGATGTTATTATTTATTTATTTTTTATAATATTGGAAGGCAAACAAGCAGACGGATTTCCTGATGGTAAGAAATTAACGTCGCCTAGAGACACCAACGGTGGTAATGAGGCCGGGATGTAAGGCATCGAGCAAAAGTCAGTTTACCGGCTACCTTACCCTCCAACCGGAACACGTCAACAGCAGGCATTGACGTTATGGCGGCAGGAATAGGTAAGGCGGTGGTACCAATGCGGGCGAGTCGCTGCGAGACTCTACCACCTAGTAAGATGTCACGTTGTTAGTGACGGTGAGCCTATGCTCGCCTTTTACGAGCTGCCTGGCAGGGAGGCAGATGGTCTATTCTACAAAGGAGCCCGGACCAACACGGGGGATAAATTATACGGGTTATATGAGTGTTACTCTCCTGTGGTAGAGGACTTAGTCCTATTGTACAAACCGACCCTGCCCTCCGCACTGAAACATGATAATGTCATGAAGTCGGAAGGAATAGGTAAGGTGTTGGATCTCTACCTGGCAATTCCCTGCCAATGCACATCACTCTAGCTCCAGTGTATCTAGCTAAAAGTATCTTCACGCCCATAGCCGAAGAGGTAGTCAGAGGCACAACCAAACGACTAGCCGAAGACACTAAGTCTCACAATGTGATTAGTGACGGGCACATGTCCAATTTCGAGCAACGTTATTTTTAATTGAAAACTGAAAGTGTACATTTTCTATTTTTTTTGACGCCCGAACTGGAAATCGAACCCGGGGGTCAAGAAGTCAAGTCCGAAGCCGAACTGCTAGACCACAGAGGCGATATCTGGCTACAATAATGATAAGCACTGACTGATTTGTTGACTGTACGATCTGATTGACACATAATTGAAAACTGAAGTTCATATTATTCATATTATATGCTCTCGGTTACCCTGTAAATAACTTCCTGAATCAGTCCTGAATGAGAAATATCTACACGTAGGTTGTCCTAAATAAACATTAATAATCGTTTACATATTCGTATTTCTATATTCGAGTATCTAAACAAGGTATTAAACGAATTCATAATCATGGATGTATACATGTTGTAGAAACGGCTTTAAAAAATCATAAAAGTAGCTTAAACCACTACTAAACCAATTCACTCACACATGTATATGGCTTTATATGATTATAGTTACAACACCGAATAAATACCGTAAGTGCGAAAAGGATACAAAATATCAATGAATTTGCAAACAGTACAAATGCTGTTAACCTGACGATTAACGATTGCAAGATAATGTTGAGTTATCGCCAATAAAATATAAAAACGTCATAATTTAATAGAGTTACATTAATTATATTTTATTTTCCCCTTATTCCATTGTAGAATGGGCTATCTGCCTTCCTGCCAGGCAGCTCGTAAAAGTCGAACATGGGTTCACTGACACTAACACCGTGACATCTGGATAGGTCGTAGAGTTTCGCAGCGACTTACCGAGGATTGGTACCACCGCCTTGCCTGATCCTGCCGCTATAACGTCAGCGTTTGTCGTTGACGTGTTACGGTTTGGAGGATAAGGTAGCCAGAAAACTTACTTTTGCTCGAGAACTAACATACCAGCCTTAGGTTGACAATGCACCATTTTTACATTTGGTGTCTCTAGACGGCGTAAATTTCTTACCATTTGGAAATTCGTCTGCTTGTTTGCCTTCCAAGCGTCTTTAAATGATTTTTATGAATCTACCAATTTTAGCCTATTCGTTTGTTGTGGGTGCATTTTATATCAAATATCTCCTTTTTCCACACGTTATGAAGCAGCAATATGTGTTACACATTTTATAGTGCGTAGGTACAATAGCGGAATAAAGAAACATTGACGTGGATAGTTGTTTCATGTGATAGCTTTGACTACGTCCTTAGTAAAGAATTGAATGCTAACGTCAACCTATCAAGCTACAATATATTTTTTGAGTCAGAATCAATGATTGTAACTTGCTATTATAAGTTACAAATAACAAACCTTGGGAACTTAAACTGTCCATCTTCAGAGCCTTCTTCACCAAACGAGGATAGCACTCTTCCGTTAACATCGAAGACCTGGATCCTATGGTTGTTGGAGTCGGAGACCAGAACTCGATTGGTGTTAGAGACAGCAATGTAATGGGGATGTTCTAGTTGACCAAGTTTTGAACCAAACGACCCGAATTTTCCAACAAATGTGCCGTCGGATTGGAACACCTAAAAATGTCAAACAGGTTTTTTATTACAAAATATTCAAAAAACAGTCTGCACATTAATAACACTATTAAATTCACATTTATTGTTAGCCTTTTCCTTGTGTTGGTTTGGGCTCCTTTGCGGAATAAACCATCTGCCTTCTTTCCGGGCAGTTCGTCAAAGTCAAGCACTGGTTAAATATGACCTTACTAAAGGGACCACTGGTGGTAGAGTACTATGTAGTAACGTTCCGGGTAGAGATTCACCGCCTTACCTATTACTGCCGACATAATGACTTAGTCATGTTCCGGTCCAGAGGGTAAGGTAGCCGGTAGACTTGAACAGTAGGTCTAACATCCCAGTCACAAAAGCGACGCACCTAAAACATCCATGATGATCCCTTAAAAAGTAGTTAAAAAGGTGATATAAATGATGGAAGAGACGGTTAGCCATCCAATAGGTCCCAAGAATACTGGAGTGACTGCATATTTAGCATCCTGGCATCTTCTGCTATAGCTGTTGCCCTTATGGTCCCACAGGAATATTAATTCGGGATAAGAACTATCCTTTGTGTTAATCCAAGTCACCTCTATGTGTGTATTATACCTTATTAAAATCTTTTCAGCAGTTTTTGAGTGAAGGAGTAACAAATAAACAAACAGACAAACTTTCGCATTTATAATATTAATAGGATAATATATTTTGCCACACCTAGATATAACGTATAACGGTAGCTTAAATATTTTATCAAAATTAACAAAGTATTTATGATCAACCACAAACTTCTAACATAAAAAAGATTACAAATATTTGGTAACATTACTTGTACACTGGTATCGTTTGAAGTATTACATTTTGTTATAGCAAAGGTCAAGATTTCATTTGCATAAGTATTATGCTTCAAGTACAGATAAAAATCTATGGAGTAGTCTTCTTGTTTTTCTTTCTTTAGGTTTTGGCCTATGTAGAAATTTGAATCAAATTTTATATCAATTTTAATAAATTATAATAAGTCTTTAGTTATAATTCGTCAGTAAGTCATGTCAGGCTCTTGAGTAAAGCGTGAAAGATTACTTCGAGTTTTGGAGCCAACGAGAGAAAAGATGTTACACTTTCTCATTTTGACAACAACACTTTCTTTCGATCCAACTCTTTCTTCAATATCACTATTTTTTTTTAACGTATGATCATGGTAAATTTTGTATCGCTTGATATTAACAGGTACTAAACATATGTATTGATTGAAGCATTGTTATTTTTCCATTTTCTTCGTGATTTTCCTTTCTTAAGAATCTTATTCCGACAATAATGTAACACAACAAAAATTGTCCATCTATTCGGGGGTGAAGCGAGGACTGCTCGAAATAGGGATTAACTTTTATGGATAAAGATTACTTATAAATTGTAACAATTAGTCGCCTCTGTCTATACCACTCTCTCGCTCTCATGTTGGACTTGATTCCAACAGGTTTCCTGGGTTCGATCCCCGGATCAGGCAGGAAAACGTAAATGTGTTTTTTTTATCTCAATTTTATGAATTAAAAATGTAGCTTCGTACTGGATTTCTGCCGGGTCGGCGAAACTTAGTGTATTTGGCTATTCGGTTTTTCCAATTTTCTAAAAAAAAATGTTGCTTGGGATTGGAAATGTGCCCGGTTGGCGATAGGCTTGCCACCTATCACATAGTGGGATAGTATCTTCGGCTAGTCGTAGGTGCCCTGCCTCCCCCTTCGGGGATATGGACATGAAGATACAGAGAGTCAAGATAAAACTCAATAGTGCAAAGAAAATGAAGTTCGTCACTTCGGCTTGTACAAACTGTAACTGTTCCAGTAAATCTATATTATAATTTATAGCAATAAACTTCCTCAGGAAATGGCCTATCAAAAGAAAGAGTTCCAGAAATAAGCTCGTTTGCAAAGGCAAAAAATTTATAGTTAAATACTACAACTAGATGGATTTCTAATGACAGAGAACACCCCTCGGCTATAGACATCAAAGCTCCTGACAAATGAAATAAGAGGGAGGTTTGATAAACACTTCGGAACCGGATATTGTGTAGGACGCTAATTCTTTGTGTTGTATTTAACTGTTTCAGGCTTAACCTTTCGAAAATTAATAAATGTCTAAAATTTGATAATTTTGTTAAATCCGTCTTTTATGTTTTGTGTAATTTTACCACCCTACAAAAAGTGATATAACTTTGAAGTGTCTTTATGAAGAATTATATCGACTAAGAGAAAGACCAATTTTGATACGGTAGTTTTATTTGATAGTTGTCATGATCCAGATATTTTTTTAATGTTATAAGCTAGCAGGCAGATATCCTGATATAAGTAAAAAATTCACACCGCCTAGAGACACCAAATGTTGCGTTACCTACCTGAAGTCGGGGTGTTACGCCTCAAGCAAAAGTAAGCTAATTCAAGGATAGGTTTCAAAAGAGGTTGTTTTCTTAATTTTGAAGAGTTCATTTATTAATTTAAGAGATCAGTGAATAAGCAAACGGATCTCCTGTTGGGAAAAGACAACCGTGGGCTATGGATACCATAGATGTTATATGTGCGTTGTTGACCTGTGTCTACCAACTACCCTACTCTCCAGGCTGGAACATGGCACAGTCATTGTGACAGTAGGAATAGATGTGACGGTGGATTCCTACCCGAAATTTTGCTGCACATGACACTACCACCAGTAGTCTTGTTGGTAATGACCTTTTTGTCATGTGCTCGCCCATTACCAGCTGCCTGGTAGTGAGGCAGATGGTCTTTTTTACTCAGCGGACCCAGTACAGGGCTAAAGATAATGATGATGACAAGATCCAACCTAGACATTTTTTAAACCTTCAGCCATCCAATATCATAAAAAAATAAAATACAAACCTGTACTCTATGGTTTTCCTTGTCACATACGTAGATGAATCCGAGGGCATCAGTTGTGATGCCCCAAGGGTAGTTAAACTTGCCGTCTCCGGTTCCTTGGCTTCCAAACGATCTCAGGAAACGACCGGCTGGGTCAAATACCTTCAACCAAACACATTAAATTAGTTTACTACAACCGACTTAAAAAAGGAGTTTGTGTATTTTAGGTTACAAGTGAACAAGCAGGCGGCTTTCGCTACGATTAATCAACCGTCGTTGTTCGAGTGGCTAGTGTACTCGCCTAACTGCAGCGACAAATCGCGAGGCTCGGGTTCGATTCCCGACGGGGGATGAACATTTAGATGTCTGCATTACCGGCTCTGGGTGTTTATTAATTGTATTCTTGTATATATTTAAGTATTTCTATGTAATAGTATCGTTAACTAACACCCATAACACAAGCATATAATTTGCTTACTTTGGGGTTAGATTCAATTTGTGTGACTTGTCCAGAGATATTTATTATTATTACTACACATGCCATAGATGTTAATGTTGCGTTGCCATACGGCTAATTTCTTAGAAACCGTATGCAAATCACACATTTACAAAACAAGTATTATGTGGTTTTATGAAACCACGTTAAAAGTGAAACTTGATATATAACTATAAACTAAAGACGCCGCCATATTGGCTTCGGCTGCTCTCAAGTCACCGTCACGCGACATGCGACACACAGACCAAAAATTTGAGACGGTGTAATAAAAGTTTCACTTCAATAAAATTATATTATTTTAATATTGTACAAGTATTATTTGGAAAATGTGTATAATGGAATTTTAACAAATATTCTACTAACTACGTTGACGTATTCCGATTTGGAAGGGTTACGGCCTCTGGTTGGCAACGCAACATTACCATGTTTAGAGTTTCTAGGTGACTTAAATTTCTTACCATCAGTAAATCTGTCTGCTTGTTTAACTTAACCAGTATTATAAAAAAAAACATTCTACCTACGTGATTCTTACATATTTTACATTTACAATATTAACAGGGATTATAAAACAATTGGTGTGGAAGTAGAATTCGTGTTCGTGTGTTTGTCACCGAACTTTTTCTAGACGACTGGACCAATTTTACTTAAATTTTTTGTGTGTATTCAAGGAAATTCGAGAATAGTTTAGATTTACAATTTTAGTCTCCTGGAAAATGTTTCTTTAATTATTTTTTTAATAACAAATAGGTGTTGATTTTGGAATTTATCACATTGGATTCGACAGACTGCCTACTATCGAAGCATTTAATATTATGTATTAGCTGTTAATGTCAAGCGATACGAAGTTTCCTGGACTAAATTTTAACCCTATAAATAAAAAAAAATATTCTAAGTGTTTCTTACATTGGCTTAAGTGGATTATAAAATATTGTACATATCATATTTTTTAAAAAAGATTGTAAAAAATAAGTGTGAAAGTAGTATTCAAACCTAAATAAGGACGACGAACGAAATTTCAACCCTACAAATACAAAAGCATTCTACGTGATGCTAACTGGTTCTCAAGTATTAAGGGCGTGCAGGGTTGCCACGTATCCAACTGGGCCAAGGTTCTTTGGTTCTTAAACAAAGTTAGTTTTACTGTCGGAACCCATAACCTTTCTTATTTTATTACTTTCATAACGACAAATCTAACTTATTCAGTTATAGAAATTTTAGTAATTCTGAAATAGTTATATAATGTTCCTTTTCACAACTCTGAATTAAAAGATCTTTAATTTGAATGTATTTCTAGTTTTAAAAAGGAAGAGGATATTTATTTGAATATGTTTGACTGTTTATTACGCAATTTCTCGAACAATGACGAACACATTTTGATAACTCTTTAATTTAATTCCAAAATTACATCGTTTAAGTTTTATTTAATCACGTTCATGTAAGGTCCGTAAGGTAAGTAAGGTTTGGTACTTTATACTCTCTGTCTACCACTAACGGACTTGGTGTGAAGATATGTTTGTATACAGGGTGACATTTAAAGTATCAGCCAAATTTTGTTAGGTTATAGAAAATTTAAAAGTAATTAATTCATAATTTTCATCTATCGCAAAATCTGAGGGGCATGGTAATGACGTAAACAAATAAAAATCTGGTTCTCACCGCAGTCGCATACGCAAGCTAGGGGACGTCATGACTCGTATGAGGGACGACATAGAGCAAGACATAGAACAATAAGTGAAGCATTTTTGCGGACTGTATTAAACGAATGTTTGCGTTGTAACCATACATTTTGTATGTTGCGTCGGATAAAATTAGAATTGAAATTTTTTTACTTGCTTTACAAATCGAACGTAGCCTGTGTTGGACCGGGCTTCTTTGCAGAATAGATCATCTGCTTTTCTACCAGGCAGCTCGTAAAAGGCGAACATAGGCTTACTGTCACTAACACCGTGACATCTGACTAGGTTGTAGAGTTTCGCAGCGACCCGCCCAGATTGGTACCACCGCCTTCCCTATTCCAGCCGCCATAGCGTCACGACATGTTCCGGTTCCGGTAAGGTAGCCGGTAACCTTACCTTTGCTCGAGGCTTAACATCCCGGCATCAGGTTGGCAACGCACCATTACTATCTTTGTTGTCTCTAGGTGGCGTGAAATCTTACCATCAGGAAATCCGTCTGCTTGTTTGATTTCCAGTATCATAAAAAAATCATAAACCTCGATCGAAGCGGGTGGGTGAGAATAGAAAATCCTGTTTTAGTAATAGTATCCATCTTATTTTTAATGACGCAATAACTTTTAAAACATTGAGTATCATACAAAGTATGAATATGATACTTTAATACATGAGATAAAAATTGCATCGGTCACATCTGACCTTGTCGATAAAACGTTTTAAAAGAAAGCTAGACAGATCAAAAGATTTATAGGTCATATCTTACGTGACATTTGCGAAACTCTATCACAGAATATTGCTGCTAGTATAAAAGCATATCTTGCATAGTGATTCATAGGAAGACAAAGATTATTAAAAGTAGGAGAGACTCTTGTTTCTAAAGATATACTTAGACTTCGTTAAAATTATTTTTTCTTTAAATTAATCGAGGTAAAACTTAAAAAATCTAGTAGTAGTAAAGTATTTTCGTTGACTTGTTTGGCATTTCATTGTTAACTGTGTGGTCCAGCGGTGTGGGGTCGGCCTTGACTTTTTGGAATCCCGGGTTTGATCATCGGGTCGGGTAACAAAAAAATAGAAAATGTTTTTTTTTTTAATTTTATAATAAACGTTGTCCGGGATTTGATATATGCTCGGTTGGCCTTAGGCTTGCCATCTATCACATCGTGGGACTTAGTGTTTTCGGCTAGTCTTGGGTGTTCTGGTTGTGCCTCCGTCTATCCCTTCAGGGATATGGGCGTGAAGATTCTTTTTTCTTTCAATGTCAAATCTAGACTTGGTGACTATGGGCCGTGTCAAAAGTACGTTATTTTAATTAAAATTAAAATCAAAACTGGCGAAGAAATCGACTAGCATGTAGTGTATTATAGACGATCAGCCTATTTGCCTGACAACTTGTAAAAGGCAAGTCGATGGTAAATGGGCCACTACAGAATATTACCCATCTGCTTCCATAATAATTATCAATAAATATCCCTGGACAAGACAGACAATTTGAATCTAACTCCAAAGTAAGCAAATTATATGCTTGTGTTATTGGGTGTAAGTCAAAGATCGCGATACTGATACATAGAAATACTTAAATATACCAGAATAAATATAATAAGCACCCAGACCCGGAAATGCAGACATCTAAAATGTTCTTTAGTGCTTTACAAAAATGCCTGCCTCCATCGGGAATCGAACCTTGGCCTCGTGGTTGGTCGGTGTAGTTAGGCGTGTACGAGGCAGTCAAAACAATAATGTCAAAGTTTGGCACAGCTCCGATGAGGTGTTACTTAAGACTTGCATCTCATCATTAGGACTAGAACCATAGCGAGAGGAAAGGGACACATCTGTAACATCTATGGTGTCGATATGCCACGGTTATCTATTATTAGCCGTGCACAGTTTATTCTACCTACACTAGATGTTGCCCGTGTGGTAACGGTACCACAGACACATATTTTTGGGATAAAAACAATCCTATGCGTTTATCCAATTATTTACCCCTTATTAGTATGCCAAATATCAAGACAATCGGTTCAACAGTTGTTGCGTGAAGGAGTAACAAACAAACATACAAACTTTCGCGTTTATAATATTAATAGGATATGCTTCAGGAAATATGACTGTTTTGTTGTCTGTACCAGAGTTTCTCAAAGTACGCGAATCCTCATGCGAATGCAGCGGTTGGGCCCCGCGTTGGGGGGGGTTCAAGACAATTTTTAGATAACGGAAGTTAGATTTTTCCTTTAACCCTTCGCTACAAGCTACAGCATAGATATGGGAGAATCGGTTTAGTAACTGGTTATGAAAAAAAATACAAAAATAGACTTCAAAATGGGTTGGAATTGTGACAAAAACTGTTCACTGTTACTTATAAGATTGTTTCATATTAGAAAATCCATTTATTGCAAATCATATTAAAAATATATTTCGTTACTGAAACAGTATCAGTTACCTATTGTTGAAATGAAAACCTTATTTTCTTTATTACCACATTCAATTATTGTTTTTTTCAGAGGGTGAATAATCTGCGAATTTGAGTTTGGTTTTTTGAAGGCAACTTTGAGAAACTCTGATCAATACTTTTAGGAATAAAGGAACGGTAAAAAAAGCGTTGACAAAGTCAAGAAGAATTACTATGCATTATAAAATGTTAATTTACATGGTAGGTGTAAATCTTCCGAAAGTCGTTATTAAATACGTGCTCTAAATATAAATTGATACTTTAATTAGCTCTATAAATTTCTAGAGCTTTAATTTTATAATTTATCTGTTTTTCATAAGTTATTAGGGCACATTTTTATTTTTTATATTATTATCTGTTCTAGTTAAAATTAAAGGTTTATAATAACAATATGTAATATTAGTGAAAAGTAACTCCACGCCCATATCCCTGAAGAGGTAGACAGAGGAACAACCACGACACGACTAGCCGAATACAGTAAGTCACTATCTGTTAGGTGGCAAGCCTATCGCCAACCGGGCAAGTATCCAATCCCGAGCAACGTTTTCCTTAATAGAAAATTGAATTTACACAATTTTCATTTTTTTGTTGCCGGACCCTGGGATTGAACGCTGGACCTCTAGATCACAGAGGCGAATAATAATTTATTAAAATAAAATTACAAAGTAAAGCTCCAAATTTGCGTAGATCTTATAAACAAGCGAGTTTATAATCTCTACTATTTTCTTCTCTTAAATATAAAAATAAATTGCTGGAACGGTTTGTTCCATTTTAGTCTTGAATTATTTGATCCAAAGAAGGTTGAAAAGATAAGAAAGAAGAAGAAAACTAGGAAAAATAACATTGCATGTTTTTCCATACAAAAAGAACACGTGGACCGAAGTTCACCGGGGCAGCTAGTGTAATACTAAACTAGGTGTCCCGGTTAATACTTTCTGTCTACCTCGTAAGGGACTTCGCGTGAAAATATGTATGTAAGTATGTATATACATTGTAAAATATAATTTGAGCGTACTAAAAACTACAAAACACTTATTTAGATGTCACTAATTATGTCAGCTAAGTACACTAGAATATTTCTTCGACTACCCAGAAGTCCATTATCGAAGTTTGATGGTAAAAAAAGTATCTGCACGCCCATATTCCCGAAGAGGTTGGCAGAGGCACAACCAGGACACCCATGATTAGCCAAAGACACTAAGTCCCACAATGTGATATGTTGCAAGCATATCGCCAACCGGGCACATATCCAATCCCGAGCAACGTTTTTTTTACATTAAAAAAGTTTTTACTAGTCTTCGGCTAGTCGTGGGTGCCCTGGTTGTGCCTCTGCCTACCACTTCGGGGATATGGGCGTGAAGATACATTTTTTTAAGAAATAAATCTTCATAGTAAAGACAAAGCAGCAAAATAATAAAAAAATACAACTAACTAGGGATTTATTTAAACACGATGCTGTAGTTTATATTACGGGATATTAATAATTATTCTGTTTACAGCCACATATAAATATAATGTACCTTGTTTATCTTACTGAAGAAAACTTTACATTAGATCTTTTTATATTTTACACACACCGCCTAGAGACACCATAGGTGGTAATAGTGCGTTGCCAACCTAAGGCCGGGATGTTAGGCTTTGAGCCAAAGTAAGTTTACCGGTTACCTTATCCTCCGAACCGAAGTTGGACATGGTATTCTGATTGTAACACTTTTCCTATGTTTGGATATCTCCTTTGTTTTTTGTTAGAATTAAAGCCTTTTTTGCGAATCGACAAATACTAGTTATTTTTTTACCTTGAAGACATCATTATCAAACAAAAGTAAATGGACCATTTTTTTTAATTTTATTGCATCTATCATCTCAACATGTTAACCATACATCCAATCTACAAGTAACATTGAAGTCAAATTTGAAGCCGACCTTAAAATATATTTTGTATGGATCTCACAGAATGTTATTGGCAAGTAAATATAAACAGTCCAAGTTTAATTAAAAGTTTCAAATTTTCTGCCAGATCTCAACTGGTTTAAATATTGAGCTTCGATTCGTATCAATCCAATTGTTTTAATTACAGGAAGCAAAAGTAATTAGAAGTCGAGGCTCGAAATTATTAAGATTTCCGAGGAAAAGGTGTATTTTGAAATACAAGCTCGCAAAAGTTTTGACCTTTTGAAGTGTTATAGTGAAAGTCGAAATTTTTAACAATCTAAGTAATCTTTATGATCTTTTATTTGAAGATGGGTTTTGTTATTAATTCCAAATGGAAAAGTAAATTACCTTCACGCTTGTTTCTCTGACGTGGTATGCAAAGGTACAATAAGGGCACCCATCTAAACTGTAATGGGTAGAAAGTCTATTGCCAACCGCACACTTTCCCAATCCTGGGCATCATTCTTATTAGAAACTAGCCAGCTTAACAGCTACCTTGCAAACTTCGTACCTCTTTTATAAGAAAAATTAAAACGATATTTTTCTATCTTTCTTGCAATTTCACCAGTTTTTCTCTTTATATGAACCTTCTTCTAATGATAACTAACATTATAAAAAGTAGCAAAACTCGTCAATGCATTCACGCGTGAAGCGTAAACGAAAGGGAATTGGTTTTATATAATATATCAATTTAAAACGAATATTTTTTAATTCCCCGACTAGGAAATAAAACGCGGGACCTCTTGTAGTCAACTCCAACACAAGACCACTAGACCACTGAGGCAATATGATTACGCCATCACTATGGCAGTAAGAAATAATAAATAAATAAATATCCCAGGACAAATTACACAAATTGAATTTAACCCCAAAGTAAGTAAATTAAATGCTTGTATTATGGGTGTTAGTCAATAGTTCTAATACATAGAAATACTTAAATAGATACCAGAATAAATTTAATAAAAATCCGAATGCGGAAATACAGACATCTAAACAATCAAAGGAATGACAAAAGTGTCTGCTTTCTCCGGCAATAGAACCCAAGCGTCGCGGTTGGTCGATGTATTTAGGCGTGTACGCTAGCCACTCGACCAACGAGGCAGTCAATAATTGAATATATTATGAACGCTTACTGTCCACAGTCAAACTTACAGAAAAGTACTCATAAACACCATTTCCCTTGTGTTGGTCCGGGCTCCTTTTCAGAATAGACCATCTGCCTTTCTTGCCAGGAAGCTCGTAAAAGGCGAGCATAGGCTTATCATCACTACCACCGTGACATCTGACTAGGTGGTAGAATTTCGCAGCGACTCACCCGGATTGGTACCACCGCCTTACCTATTCCTGCCGCCATAATGTCATGACGTGTTCCGGTCCGGATGGTAAGGTAGCCGGTAAACTTACTTTTGCTCGAGGCCTAACATCTTGACCTCAGGTTGGCAACGCACCATTACCACCTTTGGTGTCTCTAGGCGGCGTGAATTATGAAATTTTTTCTTCAGACGGATTTGCTTGAAAATCCGTCTGCTTGTTTGCCTTCCTATAACATAAAACACAATTAAGTATTATCAGCAGTATAAGATACAGTCTATTTTTTTCAGAAAAAAGACCAAGAAAGGCGTTTCAAGGTCAGGTTCTGTACGCCTCGCTTATCATTTAGCTAAACATTATTCAGCTTACTTAACGATATTAATTTCAAAGCTGAAGGGTACATAAATTAAATTAATGATACTATCTTATCATTATTCTCTTCAAATTCTTAATAAATCGCTTGAGTAAGTATCGAATATTAAGTAGCTTTGGCGCGTAAGAGAATTTTAAATGGACTTAAATTAAGGGGACGCTCTAACCGATTGATCTTCATTGATTAGTAACATACACATATCCTTACGCTAAGTCTTTAGTAGGCAGAGGGTTTTTTTTGTAACATTGGAAGGCAAACATGCAGACGGATTTCCTGATGGTAAGAAATTCACGTCGCCTAGAGACACCAAAGGTGGTAACGGTGCGTTGCCAACCTGAAGCCGGGATGTAAGGCATCGAGCAAAAGTCAGTTTATTGGCTACCTTACCCTCCAACTGGAACACGTCAACAGCAGGCATTGACGTTATGGCGGCAGGAATAGGTAAGGCGGTTCCAACCAATCCGGGCGAGTCGCTGCGAGACTCTACCACCTGGTAAGATGTCACGGTGTTAGCGACGGTGAGCCTATGCTCGCCTTTTACGAGCTGCCTGGCAGGAAGGCAGATGGCCTATTCTACAAAGGAGCCCGGACCAACACGGGGTACCTATTGCCAAATATCATTACCTTCAGTCATTGCAGTCGCAACTTGAGCATTGGGGAATGTTTACACTGTCGGGATCTAGATTATGGTACAGTAGTACTATTTAAATTATCGCTTAGGCTATATTCCTCTAGCTTCGGAAATCCAAATGTACTTTAAAAATATATCTATGTAGAGTTGTTATTACCTACACATAATTAATCATTTCGCTTAAATTTAGATTAGGTCAGCCAAAATATAAATTGTAAAAAGAGTAAAAAGTGTAAAGTCGAAGCGCATAGTTTAAATAGTAGTCTTAAATGTATACGGTTTGATATATATTTATTTACTTAGTTTTATTTTATAATTAGATTAGATAATTACTTGTTAATTATTTTACGTATTAATGAATTATATTTCCTTTCTTTTTTAATTTCGTACTTTTTCCTTATTTGTATATTTCTTTATTTGGTTGTTTGGAAGAAATCGCTTATAAGCGATAAAACCCTCATTCGTATAAATAATCTACTCACTGTTGTAACAGTTGTAGAACTTCTAATATGTTTTTGTTGTACAATAAAGAGTTTTCATACTTATATTATAAAGAGGAAAACTTTGTTTATTTGTTTGTTTGGTTGTAATGAATAGGCTCAAAAACCACTGGACCGATTTTAAAATTCTTTCATCATTCGAAAGCTACATTATCCACGTGGGCTTTGTTTCATCAAAATCGGTGCACTAAAAACCAAATTACGCAGGCGAAGCTGCGTGAAACTGCTAGTAAATAATAAAGACCTACCTGACTTCCTTCACATTTATTACTCTTATCATTCAAACAGGCCAGTTTTGGAGACTCTTGACACCATTTTCGGATAATACCCTAGCAATTTGATAGTGGAATGTTAGCTTAGATCTCCCGGAGTCGCGCCTTGGATAATACCCAAGCGATAACATCCACATTAGCATTGTATGTGTATGTTTGTAAAATACTTAATAATGATATTAGTTAATAGGATGTGGGTTATCACCTGTAACTACAGAACATTTCAGTGTAGGACTTGCCTGTTAGAGCTTGGAGTTTGATCTCCGGGTGGAGCAAAAATAAAATAGAAAATGTGTATTTTCGATTTATTCTTATAAAATAATATGTCCTGACTAAATGATTTATCATCGCAGAGCAAAAACTGTTAGTGTTACAGCCATGAAATTTAGTGAGTAAGGTCTTTCTATTGAGTAGGCATCCACTGAGGTACAAAATTTTGTGAATTATCTCCCTAAGGGGATGAAATAGGGATGAAGTTTCTATGGAAAACCGTCATTTTTAAAGTTACAAACATGAAACTTTTCTTTGGACCACTCTTTAAAATAAGTAGATCGTATTTAAACGATTCTGGATATTCTACCCTTAAGGGGGTAAAATAAGGGGTAAAATAATAATAAATAAGTTTGTATTTAATTCCTTCTTAATGGGCTATGATCAGTTAATATATTAATTGCCACGTGAGCAAAGCCGCGGGTAACAGACAATTTTCTAATAAAAATAACGTTGCCCGGGATTGGATATGAGCCCGATTTGCGATAGTCTTGCCATCTAACACGTTGTGGCACTTAGTGTCCTTGGCCAGTCGTGGGTGCCCTTGTTGTGCTTCTATCTACCTCTTCAAGGCTATGGGCGAAAACACTTTTTAGTACGTAATGAATATTTTACCAAATATACACAAGAATTAAAAACTTCCCCCTTAAAGTCGGCTACTACAAGGAACAATTTAGAACCCACCCTTAAGACTAACAAATAGTTACAAAGGGCGAGGGCTTTTCCATAATTGAATTATTAATGAAACTTCTTCAATGTTTAATTTCGTTTTATTACTCTGATGTAAATAATTATATTAATTCGCCTCGTTGGTTCATAATATATTCAAAAGAGTTCATAATATATACAATTATTGACTGCCTCGTTGGTCGAGTGGCTAGCGTACACGCCTAACTACATCGACCAACTGCGAGGCTCGGGTTCGATTCCCAACGGGGACATGCATTTGTATGATGAACATTTAGTTGTCTGCATTTCCGGGTCTGGGTGTTTATTAAATATATTCTGGTATCTATTTAAATATTTCTATGTATTAGAATGTTGAGTAGCACCCATAATACAAGCGTATAATTTGCTTACTTTGGGGTTAGATTCAATTTGTTTGTATATTATTTCTGAAATGATCGCCCGAAGTATTCAAAGATTTTTATGACATGTAAGAACAAGTACACGTTTTTAATGATGGCAAAGACAACCACGGCCTATTGTTAACATAGATACTCGTATTATAGATACGTTTCCGTCGATTAAACCTCTTCCCCTTTGAAGCGGAACACGACATTGTCATTATTTTATCCCTGTATTGGCCATTGTCCAGTAAATTGAATAGACCATCTACCTCTTGGCAGCCCAAAGAGGCAACTGTAGGTCAAATAGGGTGGATAGGGTAGTAATCAGACTTATAAAATAGGCTTTACGTCCTGGCTATATCGCATAATGCAGCCGTTATTACTTGCCATCAAGAGAGCCGTATGCTTGTGATTTGTCGTATTCCAAAAAATAAAAAGTAATTACCGAGCTTCAAATTCTTTTCTATTATGTTATTCGTCAAATAAATATTTATTAATTATTTATTGAAATTCCGTATTTCTAATTTTCTAATAAAAATGATGTTGCTAGGGATTGGATATGTGCCCGGTTGGCGATAGGCTTGCCGCTATCAGATTGTGGGACTCAGTATCTTAGGCTATGTGCATAGGCCACGGTTACCTCTTACTATCAAGAGAGCCTTGTTACTCGCTCTCTTGTCCCATAAAAATAAACCCGAAAGCCAACAGTAGCTACCGAATTCATTAGTGTCATAATTTTGTCTTTGTTTAACATAGAACATACTTGTATGCGATGGTTGTATCTATCAGCAATGATGTACTGTCCAATCCTGTTGACAGCAACACCGGCGAGACAGTCGAATTCTCCCTCACTGCTGCCGTACTGGCCAAACTCCTTGACGAATATACCGTTGGAGTCAAACACCTGAAACAAAATGAATGGTCATTATTAAAAGCAGTAAAACTCAAGGTTGTCAAGCGAATTTTTTTTTATATAGAAGAGGATGCAAAGCAGTCACCTCCGCCCACGAACACCGGAAACACCAGGAGTATCACAGATGCGTTGCGGACCTTTAAGGAATGAGTACGCTCTTTTTTTGAAGGTTCTTAAGTTATAATCGTTTGGGAATACCGCCCTCTGTAACTGATTCCACAAATGTGTTATACGGGGTAAAAAATGTCTTCGGAATCGCACAGTTATTATTAATATTTGTACTAATAAGTATAACTCAAAAACCACTAGTCGGATCATAATAAAACTAATAAGAGACAACTTCGAAAGCATGATCTGTCTTTCAAAAAAAAAATCGTTTGGCTATTGGCCGAATAATAGCGTAACAAACATACAATTGATAGCCTTTTGGGTCGGTTATAAATCAGACATATCTTAACATATCTTAGATAAGATGGTTATCTTAACCTAAAATTCGTTATTTGATAATTATATTTTCGAAAGGCTTGTCATGACTTCGATGAGGTTAAATTTTATTTATTTTTAGTTTTTTTTCAAAGTAAGTATAGTAGCATACATTTTTTGAACGTCAATTTTAGTTTTTAATAACATAATCACATTATTTTACTATTAATAAATAGCTTAATAATTAATAATCTTAAAACATAATGTTAATAAAACTATTTTTCTCGACACGGTTACAACTGTTAGTGATTTATTTTCTTAAAATAAATTAAAATGTAAAAAAATAATGAAAACATTAATACATAAGATACAGGTTTAAAAACAAAATTACCAACACAAAAAAATATATCTGGACATTGTAAATTTGCCTTAAAGTAAAAAAATACCAAAATTTCATTTGTTATTAACTTGTCAAACTTTTAAACAAAACATTAGTCATAAAATTGAGATCCAACGAATAGTTTTTGAGCTAACTTTAATAATGCATACATTTTTGTTGGTCGAGTGGCCAGCGTACACGCGTAATTACTACATCGACCAACCGCTATGCTTGGGTCCGATTCCCGACGGAGGCTGGCATTTGTGTGATGAACAGTTAGGTGTTTGTATTTCTGGATCTGGGTGTTTATTAACTATATTCTTAAGAATTTTTAGCTAATATTATCATTGACTAACATGATGATGCCTTTGCGTAAATACCATGGGTGTAAATGACACAAGCATGTAATTCGCTTCCTTTGGGATTAGATTCAATTTGTATCAAGCTATCCAGGAATATCTATTTATTTATTTCACGTTTCTCGACGACATAAAAAACTATGCATTCTTAAATGTAACTCAAAATCGCAAAACCTCGTAATACTCGGACATTGTGAACGTGAACACTTGCTTTGTAAAAATATGTCAGCTTGAAATAAGTGTAAAATTTAGTATAAATTTATGCATTAAATTTTTATTAAACTTTGTATTATAATGATTTTCTTAAATTTTGTGATAATATGAAATATATACCTTTCGAAAAAAGAACTATCAAAATCAATTTGTTATTGGTTGGTGTCCCGCATATCAAACATTCACCGGAATTGATAGCCTCCTTGTTTTTATTGATATTTTCCATAGTCCTTGGATTAAGCGTTAAAATTTATGAAAATACAATTTTTGTAAATGGAACCTTAAAAAAGAATTTGTTTATACAATAAAAAAAGTAATCAAATCATCTGTCAATGTGATAACTTCAATAAAATATGAATAGTCCTTCAGATTTTAAGTAGTAACAAACACACATACAAAAGCTTTTGCATTTGAAACATTATTAGTTGTGGGATTTGGGAAACTTACCTGTACGCGATGATTGGACGAATCAGCCACGACCATTGTATTGTCTGGACCTACAGCGATGCCACGAGGCCATGTAAAACAACCGGGTTCGCTCCCCCGGCTCCCCACACTAAATTGTAATCGGCGTTTCTGCAGATACTGGCTCCTAGGGGAGGAACCTGCTGCTGCGAAACCTATGAAAAACAAAAACAGTCAGATACATCGAAATCTTTTTTGGATAATTCTCAGAAGCCTCAAACCTATATACACGCCACTCGTTTCTAACCTGCTACCGCTGCTGTAGCCGCCGTAGGGGAGATGGGGGAGCCTGCCGCGTTTTTTGAATCGTCATCAGAACTGGCAAGCTCGCTAGCTGAGCGCAAAGGTAGCCCGAGAGACAGGCGACGCGATGTGCTCGAAGAAGTACCGCTTTGGTCACGCTCTTTTCCACGCGAGCCATACTTATTTTTTAAGTATCGAGCCCACGAGCTCAAGGCTGCTCCATCTTTTTCGCCGGGGGTCGGCCTTTCGGGGGAGCTTTCTCTTGATTTGAGCGCATGTGAAGATCGACTACGAGACAGTTCCGAACCACCGGTGCCGGAACCGTATCTAGCCGCAAGGTATGCTGATGGCGATGCTGTTGTAGGAGACACTGGATCATCTTGATCATCATCGTCACCTGCACCGAAACCAGTGTGACTGCTCTTGCTTCGAGCGAGGCGATTACGTCGCTCCTTCATAGCCAAGTATCTTGACCTAGCTGTAGGGTATTTTGAATCATCGTCTAGGGAGGATTTTGTTTCTTCTTCCTTTGGTTTGCTTGCATATCTGTTATTGTATGTGGAACCACTAGTCCCATATCGTGAAGGAGGTTCTTCCTCGGTTTGAGATGGTTGACGAGAACGGTATCGCGATGGAGTGGTCGTATCTTTGCTTTTATTGTCGTGAGCGTCATTTCGTGCATTATTGCTACGAGCAAGAAGCGGACCTATATCACTTCGCATTGCCTGATTCTCGGACTTCCTTTGCTGAGGTTCTTCTTCACTCTCTTCTGATGAATCAGTTTCCTCTTCGGAGCTCGTATCGGAGTCTTCGTGAGCCGGCTCGGCGGGCGCTGGAGCCGGAGTTGGTCGTTGCGATCCAACAAACCGACTCTGAACCCTTTGTGCGCCGCCGGCTGTTCCGTTTGTTGTCACCGGTGTTGTTCTCTCGTTGCCTGCGGACAAAAAACGGCTTGGTTTTGGTAGCAGTCCATCATTGCTGTATTTAGCTTTCAACTCCGCTATAGTAAGTATTGCACCTGTGTGTTTCACCGCCGAGCCGGAACCACTCTCAGTTGAAGCGCTTGATTCAGTACTGGCTGCTCGAGCCGGTGGCCGATGTGCAGCAGAAGTATCTGAAGCTGACGGTCTTCTTGTTATAGTTGGTTTAGGTACAAGAGCAGTAGTCTTGCGTTGGTTTCGTTGTAAAGAACCAACAGACTCATCAGACTCACCGTCGCTGGATGCCTGAGAAATATACTTAAACTCGGTATTGATGTCATAAATTCAATCTGTTAAGTTGTAGTCGTGTTATGTTATGTGCATATGAGTTAACGTGGAGTGTACTTATGGAATGTCCTATTAGTTGTCGCATTTCCCATGTTAGTATTATCTTAAATATGAAATATTTTGCTTTATCTCGTAGTTTTCTTTGTCATCATTCTCTCTCATCTTCCCAACTCACCTCACGAGCTGGTGTAGGTGGTTTACGATTTACTGCATTTCTTTCGTCTTCTGCGGGGCGTGGAGCCGGACGATCAGGCTCTTGTGATGTAGCTGCGCCTTTATTTTGCCTTTTTAGTCGAGTTATCTCGTCATCTTCACTTTGCTGTCTAGCCGGAGGTGGTGCACGTCGTGGCTGTGGTGCAGGTTGAACAGGCTTAGGAGGTGGTGGTGGTTCTTTTTTTTCTTTCTTTTTCCCACTTTCCACATCTAATATTCTTTGCATTACTCTGGGGCAGTCACCGAGTCGGAAAATGCCACTGAGTGGCCCGCGAGTAGCATCTTCTGTATCTGCAACTTTTTCTTTTTCCTTTTCTTTCTGTTCAGCTTTAGTACTACGCGTGGTTGGTTCAGTATCTGAATCGTTATCCTGTTGATGGCTGCGCACAAAACGTGAACGGAACCTTCGTGACGGTCGGTGTTCAGATTCGTATCCACTGTAGTCATCTGTTATACCGTAATCTCGTGTATGCTTTTCTGGGGGAGGTGGACGACGCTCTCCAAACTTACGTCCACCTAGTATGGGCTCATCGTTTTCATAATATCCTTTAGCTTCTTCTTGCTGACGGAACTGGGTAGCTAAACGATGATCACTTTTAGAACGAGTTAGTCCTTGAGATGGCTGTAATCCAGTAGCATACGGGTTGGGTTGAGTAATATTCAACTCTCCATAGCTAGCAACGTGCATGACCAGTTGATTTGGATCATGTGTCATTATAAATCGTATCCTGCGATTATAGTCACCTGCTTCATAATCAAAGTTTCTAAGGAACTCCACTGTCTTCAGGAAAATTTCTTTAGTATCGACTAACTCTGTATCTTCCCAATCTACATCATCGTTCATATATTTGTCAGCAAGATCACAATTACTCTGTATATTACTTAATTCTAGTTCTAGGTTATCCTTAAGATGAGTCAGGTTTCTAAGTTCTGTAGCTAGGTATCGATCGATTTCATTCCTTAAGAAGTCAGTACGGTCCTTCAATGCTTTTGATAACCGTTTATGTATTTCTTCTACTTCTCCCGCAACTGCTCCACAGTTTGTTTGAAGGTTTGCTGTATTACGTTCAACTACACTTAAAATATCTTGAAGTCTATTTACACCACGACGTATTTGATTATTGATCCTGGCTATTTCTCTTCTAAGTACTTCCATATGAGCCGACTTGCAGTCTTCACATACTTTTTTCTCACAATGAGCACATGGAGCACAGTATGCCTTTTCAGAGCAAACGTTGCATCTCTCCATTACCTGACCAGCTGTGGGGTCTGGTAATTCTCCAGCAATTTGTTGATGAAGTTCTAAAAACCGCTGAAGAGTGACGTTTGTTGGGAACCCTTGAACACCTTGATAAGGTATTCGATGCTCTGCACGACATTCTGGACATTTGACCTGGAAACAAGATTTAAAAGGTCAATTAAAACAGAAAATTAATTTCATAAAAGCAATCTTTAGTAATAAGCAAAAAAATCAATGAATCAAAAATAAACTGATGATTAGTAAAGTATATACAATATCTGAAAAGATAAAGAAAACAACTGGTTTATTTATAGGAACACTACGCATAATACGCGTCATAGACGAATTTAGATATTTACAGTGGTCGTTTATTATCTGTACCTGTCTTCTGACGTAGTCGACAAGGCCGTCCATGCACGGCTCCATACAAAAGCTGTGCTGGCATGGCAGCAGCTTTGGATTTCTGAAGCGGTCCAAGCAGACGCAGCATGTCAGCAGTGACTCGAACTGCTCCATTTTTATTTAACCCACTCTACGTATCTGTAACAAAAACACTAAACTTTAATTTATTTAGAATTAAAAATGAATTTATCGAAAAAATCATATACTTTAAATGTGATTATTAAATATCCCTAATACATGCCCATTCTAATCATATATTGTTTTTTTAATTTTTTTCCTCTAAACTTGTTACATAAGCTGTCAAACACACAAATAACTTTCTGGTGGCAGGAATAGAAGCACAAACTGCCTAGTCAAATTTCAATATCTAGTCAATTATTTGAACATATTCGTAAAACATTACGAATGTAGATTTTACGTTTTATTACAATTTGCAGCTAAAAGTAAGCGTCCGGGAAAACGAATGCGCTTAGCATTTCGATTAATAAAATAAACTTTATCTCACACCAAACTATAAAGTTTAATTTTTTTTGATAATTTTACAATCTATCGTGATGATGTTATTTATGTGTTGTTACTAATGGTCCTGAAATCGAAACTATTGCCAACAGGACACATATCCGATCTCAGAAACTTTTTTTTTGTAGAAAATTGAAATGTTTGAGTTTCCCAACTCAGGAATCAAACCCGGGATGTTAGGCCATCCCGGCCTCAGGTTAGCAAAGCACCATTACCAACTTTGGTATCTCTAGGTAGCACGAATTTTTTACCATCAAAAAATCCGCCTGCTTGTTTGCCTTCCATCATCATAAAAAAAGAGAAATAATATCTAACTGAGTCTGAGTATTCTATATAGTCGATAAAAATATAAAATTAATAAATGTTCACTTTAAAAGTGTGCGCCATAAGTGTTTGAAAAGATCAAGCTAAATTTATAAATGACTATTCTACGCAGCTGGCTTGTAAAGCGTAATACTGGGGGCGTATGTGGGAGACGATTCAGAAAAATTCTGCCAACTCGCTTTTATTGTTTACGATTTACACATTTTTCTAAATAAGACTATTTACATTTAATCAATAAAAATAGAACGATTGATGGTAAAAGTAGGGTGAATTTTGTATCTAAAAATAGCTACACTCGTGAGTGAATAACTTTGATTAAATACTTTGGTATTGTTTGTAAATAATATGGTCATATAAGATACGAAAATAAGCGCAAAATTAAAAAAAAACAACAATTATAACTATCCCCTCTGTGGTCTAGCGGTTCAGTTGTTGGACTTGACTGCATGAGATCCCGGGTTCGAATCCCGGGTCACCTTTCACATTGTGGGACTTAGTGCCTTCGGCTAGTTGTGGACACCCTGGTTGTGCCTCTGCCTACCCCTTCGGGGATATGGGCGTGAAGATGCTTAAAAAAAATAACAATGACTTTGTTTCGTCTATTAAAACAACAGTGTTATTATTACAATAATGGTGACAATTTCGCAGCCTACTCACTAATTGAAAATTATCGCTATCTCGTTTTAACATTAGTAAAAGAAAGAGGCAAATCATGTTTTAAGTTGTCAAACAAGTTTGTAACGCGACATTTCCAAGGAACAAAGCCCTTCCATGAGTTAACAGCTTGACAAGTTCACTATACTTGCTACCGTCTCTGTAAATTATTTGTATAAAAACTTTGAATAGCGCCTCTATTGGTAACTAAGAGAAACACATTTTTATACCAAAATTGTGACGTAACTTGCCGAATGTAAACTATATCAACTCATGTAGGCTCAGATTAGTTAGTAACTAATCAATTCCTCGGAAAAAGTTTGATTAAAAATGTCACAAGTTGACATGCCCGGACTAATCTAACATGTGTGAAATGTTACATCTCTTTTCTTCTTATTTCATGGAACAAAGATACATACAATGAAAGTAAATTTAGATTGAGCACAGTAAAATTACGACTAATATTATTTTTTTAAAACTGTAAAACTTTTACTTATAATGCTCATATTACAGCGCCAAAAATAAAAAAAAAGTTTATTGCCATTAATTATAACATGTAACAAGGATTATGGTTAGTTTTAACCGATTCTAATGAGACGAGATTCTCAACTCCTGCAGATGTATATTTGAGATTTTGACCATTTGGTGGTGAATGAATCAATAGCTAGCAACTCCGCTGTATAACGTACCAAAGTTATTCGTATCTACCCAGTAAAAATGAAGCTATATTTACAAATCAATAATATTGTTTAGTAGTTTAAGTTTTAGCCCTGATGATGCTGTATAAGCGAAACCGGTAGGCTATTTACAAAATAATAAATTACAATAAACTGTAAAACAGTACAAGTATTTCTTTATTCAAAAATATGATGTTTCTTTGTATTCATGTTACCCGATCACGCAGCAGATGGAATTTGATTATTCTTTTTCCAAAAGCGAGATCATGACTTATACCTACTTGTATTATTATGACTTCATATAAATTTTGTAATGAACCAGTAAGTAGATTATAAAGTTTAATATTTTTATTTTTATATTTTTGATATACATAACGTAATCAAGTTTTTGTAACTGTTTTAGTTTTTCTGTACTTATGTTATTGAAATATCTATGTTAAAGCATACGCCCTTCTCAAGGACATTTACATCTAGCCGAATACAATAAGTCCTCCAATGTGATAGTTGTCAAGCCTATCACCAACCGATCGCACATCTAATCCCGGACAACGCTGATTTGAACCGGGAGCTCATGAAGTCAAGCTACCTTACGCTAGACTAAGGAAGTCATCGTATTATGTTATAGGTATATTTTTTATTGTATTATATAACATTCTAGCTGACCCAGCAAACTTCGTATCGCTTGACATTAATGCTTCGACAGTAGCGCAGTCTGTCGGATCCTATGTGAAACATTCCAAAATCAACAACGACTTATTATTAAAAAATTAATTAAAAAAACATTTTCTAAGAGACCAAATTGTGAATCTAAACCATTCTCGAATTCCCTTGAACACGCACAAAAACTTTCATCCACATCGGTCCAACCGTCTAGAAGGAGTTCAGTGACATACACACTCACAGAAGAATTACATATGTAAAGATTATATAATAAATACCGAAAAAGCCGTCTGCTTGTTTGTTTTCCTATCTCATTAAAAATATTAAAGTTTTGATCATTAGTAAGTACTCTACTCTACTGGATTGCGTAATTTTAACGAAGTGGTTGAGCAACATTTTGAAATAGTAATTAGCACACTTTCAGGCGCTTTTCTGATTCATAGAAAGGAAATAAGCCCAAATGACGTTGGGGCTTTGATTTCAAATGACTAAGAAACTCTTAACATTATTAAATACATCATTCTTATTACCATATTCACACTTAAAAGTACACATCTGTGCTGATGGTAAGGGATTACCATTGCCTATTACCTTTACACTTATCTTATCTTTGACTAACTAATACTTAACATTATTAAAAAGCTATATCATTAATGTTACTATATTCACAATTGAAAATACACTGCTCTCCTGATGGTAAGAGATTACTATTGCCTATTACATTTATAGGTATCTTAAACTAACAAACACTTAACATCATTAAATAGCTATATCATTCATAATACATATTCACACTTGAAAGTATACTGCTCTCCTGGTGGTAAGGGACTACTAATGCCTACCACTTTTATAGGTAACTTACTTTTCTGTAGTCGAGTTGTTAGGCTTAATGTGCATGTGTACAACCTCCTCTATCTTACGAGTTGAAGGAATAGGTAAGATGTTGAATCCCTACCCAGGCAAGTTGCACAGAATTTTACCACCATTGGTTCCTTAAGTAATACAATTATACTCGCTTGTAATTGCAATGCAGACAAATGCGTGTTGGTCCGGGCTCCTTTGCAGAATAGACCATCTGCCTTCCTGCCAGGCAGCTCGTAAAAGGCGAGCATAGGCTTACCGTCACTAACACAGTCACATCTGACTAGGTGGTAGAGTTTCGCAACGACTCATCCGGAATGGTAACACCGCCTTAACTATTCCTGCCGCCATAACGTCATTAGGTGTTCGGTTCGGAGGGTAAGGTAGCTGGTACGCTTACTTTTGCTCGGGGCTTAACATCCCTCCTCAGGTTGGCAACGCACCGTTACCACCTTTGGTGTCTCTAGGCGGCGTGAATTTCTTACCATCAGGAAATCCGTCAGCTTGTTTGCCTTCCTATATCATAAAAAAAATAATAAGAATTAATGAAATCGGTCCCAACAGTTCAGGTGTGATATAAAGACCAAAAAAAAATTTAATTTTTAAAATATGCTAGCTGTTTTGAGGTATTTCGTTCAACCCGTCCAGTTTGTATGGGAAACATTAAAATTATGTCTTTCCTAGTTTTCTCTCAGTTTTTCCTTTTTTCTTATCTTTTAAATCTTCCTATTTCATGGACTTCGACAAATAATTCAAAAGCATAACTAGCCAAATCAGCCCAGTTGCTCTCGAAATGCGTTGACTACTAGTTTGTTTTTGCAGTTGTACTACACAAAAAAGACAATATAAAAGGGACGAAAATATCTACATTTTATCAGACCTCTAGAGGTTCACGATAAACGAGTTGCATGTCCGAGCTTGAGGTTAGCTTTAAATGAAATTTATATTTTCTTGAATAGAACGTAAACGAAGTCGCAAGCTACATTCTCTGTGATACTACGATCTGAAGCGATACCACGATCACTCGAAACAAAATCTTTCGAGATTATCAGAATTGTTAATCTTCAACCTTGATATTATGTATAAAAAAGTATCAATTAATAGGTAGGTATTCCTCAAAATTTTATAAAAATATATTAAATCGGAAAACAATTAATCTATTTCCGTTTTATTATGGGTTTATGATGTAAGTAAACGATTTTAATATACCCAAATAATTTAATTTTATAAAGGTACTAAATTTTACTTTATAAACAACTCCCCGTGTTGGTCCGGGCTCCTTTGCAGAATAGACCATCTGCCTTTCTGCCAGGCATCTCATAAAAGGCGAGCACAGGCTTACCGTCACTAACACCGTGACATCTGACTAAGTGGTAGAGTTTTGCAGCGACTCACCCGGATTGGTACCACCGCCTTACCTATTCCTGCCGCTATAACGTCATAACGTATTCCGGTTAGGAGGGTAAGGTAGCCGGTAAACTTACTTTTGCTCGCGGCCTAACATTCAGGCCTTACGTTGGCAATGCACCATTACCATTACTCTAGGCGGCGTGAATTTCTTTCCATCAGGAAATCCGTCTGCTTGTTTGCCTTCCAATATCATAAAAAAAGTCCTGGAAACAAAATTAACCGTGTAGGTCCGGATCGGCTGAATAGAATAGACCGAATGCCTCTCTGCTAGGGAGCTCGAAAGAGGCAAGAACTGTACAATATATTAAAGGTCTATTCTAGTTTGTGAGCAATAAGAGGAGAGTAAAGTGCAGCAACTTATCAATTGCTACTGGTCCATTGTTTGTGATAGCAAAAATACACATAAATACCAAAACAGGGTGGGTGGGAGAGAGAGGGACCATCAAGCAGTGGTTACGTGAGAATACTATTCTACGACTGCAACTTTTTACAAGTGCGACGTAAATATTACGAAACGTACATAGATATTTCAAATTTGCAAAATGGTTTGAGTGTACCTAGCCGAGAATTTTTTGTTTTATTATTTAGAAATTAACGCAAGTATGATTCTTTGAATCTTATTTCTAATAGTTAACATAAAAGTTGAATAAGTGACTCCATATTACACCAGCTACCGGCCTATGGAACACCCGTCAACATCGGTCCAGCTGTTAAATTAGCCAAAACAGACAAACAAAGAGACAAACAGACAAAAATTTTATGATTATGCTACTTTGGTTAATGTACCGTATATACGTTCGTAATATTACAACATACACTACAATCATTTTTATTTGTATACATGTATAGACTAAAACCCTTTTCTATTTAATTACGATTGCACCCATGCTAGGCCGCCGGGATCACATATGGTCTACAAAATGTGACGGTAAAATATCTCACTATTATTACTTAACACACATGCTACAAGTTCAAATTCAGCAACATATATTTCCAATATTTGTTATAAATTTTTGTAGTTTCTCCATGAATATTTGTTGAATACAAAGGGTTTCAGCAACTTTTTTCATTTTTGTCACAGGCATAAGCATTTGCCTTTTAATTGATTTGCATCAAATATTAATATTAAAAAAACAAGTTAAAAGTATCCGTCAGAACCAGTCATATCAGGGTTGTAAAGCGTTGTTCCTTCAATTTATCTCGTTTAATTTAATCAAAATTCATAATTTTGAGTCTTACGTAACAAAAATACGTATTATCCATACATATAATAAATCTGTAGAAGGGTCAATTCTGTACATTGAAAATTTTGAAAAAATAAATAGCAGGGGGTGTGACTGGATCGATATCAAACTGTGATTAAAAAAAAATTTGTATGTCTGTCTGTATGTTCAGGCATCACGTAAAAACTAACGGTTCGATTTCGATGAAAGTTGGTATAATTATATCTTATTATCATGGGCATAAAATGGGATACTTTTTATCCTAGAAAAATAAGTAGAAAAAAAATCTTAATTTTTCAGTTTTAGACCGACATCCGCGCGGAGGGAGTCGCAGGCGGAAGCTAGTTGATACATATTTTTGTTTGCTGAAACGAGTATTATAATTGAAGTTGGCATTTCAACTGGTAAACGAATATAAAAATTGAGTTTTCAAATATGAAACAAATATTAAAATTGAAATAGTTTATTCAGTTTTAGTGCGTTTTAACTAATTAATTTTTTCACCTATTTTTGTTGGATATGACCGCGACATGCTAACGGCGCTTCTACACAAGGCTCTACAGACACCATAGTTGCGGATAGGTACGTTGCTATCCAGTGACATTAGGTTTCTTGTGCAATATTCTACTCTTTAGATTGGAATACAAAACACTTATTATGGTGGGAGGAATAAGATAAGGTACTGGATATTTATCCGAGCCGGTCGGTAAAATATACTTGCCTCTTACAAGGTGCCACTATAAGAGATATTTTTTTAATTATATTTAAGTAAATGAAGTCCAAAACTATTTAAAAAATAAAAAAAAAACGCAAGACAAAATATTCGTTCAAAACACGAACGATTCTGGAGAAATCCGCGAATGATGGAAAGATCAAGAATAATTTTACACTTCATCTTTGGAATCTATTTATTGCTAAAACGTGTTAAAAAACGTCATAGCTGTTTAGAACGAAGTTGGCATAAATTTTATGTCGCAAATAACCTGACGACTTTATGATAGCACTAGCTTATGCGCGATTTTGTACACGTCGTACCTTTCTATCAGTTGTTTTGTTTTGTCATCCACTATAAATGAAGAAACTCGATTTACACTTACTATTTTTTTAATTAATCACGAAGGGTTATATACCCGTTTTAAAGAAAAACATTTTAAATGTGAAAATTGGATCAAAAGAGATCTACACGGTTTTTGTAACAGATATACTGTAATATTGAAGAGAATAAAAATAATGTTATACAGCTGTCGTGCCCTGGTTGTGCCTATACCCCTTCGGGAATATAAGCGTGAAGATACTTTTTTTATATAGCTGTAACAATTACATATACAACAATAGAAGGATTTCGTAATTCGTAATTTCGTAGGGGGTTCGCCTAGTTTGATATAAGTAACATTAATTATCCAAACGCACAGCAACATATTATTTATGTGTGTGTTTTTATACGATTTCCAGCTGTGAAAGTTCTGGACGCCATTTTCATTTCTCTGACACACATTCTAAAGCTATTAGTAGTTTATTTGAAAGATGTCTCTCAAGTATATAATTGTGTATGTGCAGATAGAAAACGGCTACGCAATTCTAGATGTAATCGTACTTTATACGTAAAACTGAAAAGTTCTTTTTATTATTTTGACTACCTTATACCTAAGACCGCATAATTCTAGGCTTCTACCAGTTGTAGAGGCCCAGAATTGGGCGGTGAAGAGGTAGGCAGAGCTGAAGACACAAATAAAAAAGTATATAAGGGAACATTTCTTGAACATTCCACCTATACATTAAAATAAGTATATTTGTATATGTATATTTTCAATTTTCTAATAAAAAAATAACATTGCCCGGGATCGGATATGTGCCCCGTTGACAATAGGTTTGTCACCTATCACATTGAGGGTGTATTTTCGGCACACTTACACTTAGTATTTTCGGCTAGTCGTAGGTACCCTGTGCCTACCTCTTTGGTAATATGGACGTAAAGACACTTATGTGCATTTTGAAGTCAGGATCTTAGACTTACGATTATAATTATTGACAGCTTCATTGGTTAACCTCTCGCGGTTAAGAACTTAATTTCCGACAGGGGCAACATAATTTTTGTCCCTGGCGAAAATAAATTAACATATTACAATTATGTCACTAGAACAAAATAAATTGCTTAATTAACTAACCGCAACTTAGATTAGTTTGTGTAATTTGTCCCAAAAACATTAATTATTTATTAATTTTGCTCGTATGAGCAAAGCTTGGATGGACAAAATTTTTTTTTCTAATTAAAAAGTGACAATTAGTTCGATAAATGCGGCCACTGTGAATCTTTTGTTTAATGAAAAGAGTCACTGTGGCTGCATAATCTATATATATAAAAGAAAGCGGTGTTAGTTACACTACTTATAACTCAAGAATGGCTGAACCGATTAGGCTGGAAATATGTGGGGAGGTAGCTTAGAACCGGGAGAAGGACATAGGATACTTTTTATCCTGTTCGATTGTGAGGAAACTGGGAAAACAACATTTTAATTTACCCATACAAATCTAAGTAAGTATCTTCGCGCCCATATCCCCGAAGGGTTAGGCAGAGGCCAGCCCACTCACGACAAGCCGAAGACACTAAATTCCAAAACGTTATAGGTGGCGAATCTATTGCTAACCAGGCACATATTTAGTCCCGAGCAACTTTATTGATTACAAAATTGGAAAAACCAAATTTTCTTTTTGTTGCTCCATCCGGTAATCGAACCGGGGTTTTCATGTAGTCAAGGCCAACAACTGGGCCGCTAGACCACAGGGGCGAAAGAATCTAACTGCAAAGTTCAAGACTGTTGGCGTTAGTCAACGATACTAATACATAGAAACATTTAAATAGATACCGGAATAAATTTAATAAATACCAGCACCCGGAAATATTGTCATCTAAATGTTCATCACACAAATGCCTGCCGCGTTGGGAAACACCGGCAAAACTACAGGGAAAATGGGAAAACAATTATTTGATATATACAAACTTTCAGTAGCTGTTAATACTAAGCGATACGAAGTTTGGTGGGTTGGTTAGTTTATGATATAGATAAACATTTACATCAGCCAACGACTTGGGAACACTCTCTGTTTTTCTTTATCACAGTGGAAGGCAAACAAGCAGACGGATTTTCTGATGGTAAGAAATTCAAGCCGCCTTGAGAAACCAAAGGTAGTAATGTTGCGTTGCCAATCTGAGGCCGGGATGTAAGGCCTCGAGAAAATGTAATTTTACCGGCCACCTTACCCTACAAACCGAAACCCTTCAACGGCAAGCACTGAAGTTATGTTGGCAGTAATAGGTAATGTGGTGGTACCAACCCTGGCGAGTCGCTGCAAAACTCTACCTCCTAGTAGGATTTCACTGTGTTAGTGACGGTAAGCCTATGTCCGCCTTTTACGAGCTGCCTGGCAGGAAGGCAAATGGTCTATTCTGCAAAGGAGCTCGGACCAACACGAGGGATATCTATATATTAATACGTGATGCCAAGACTTTGGACCACTTTTTACGAAAATTGCGCGGACGCAGGAGCATAAAATTTTGGCATACTTATAGTTTATGTGTAGGAGAAGTGCAGAACGCTTGTTGGTCTTGGTTGGTCGAGTGGCTAGCGTACTCGCCTAACTGCATCGACGAACCGCGAGGCTCGGGTTAAATTCCCGACGGGGACAGGCAGGATGTGATGAACATTTAGATGTCTGCATTTCCGGGTCTGGGTGTTTATTATTTATTCAGGTATTTAAATATATTCAGGTATCTATTTAAGTATTTCTATGTAATAGTATCGTTGACTAACACCCATAACACAAGCAAATAATTTGCTTACTTTGGGGTTAGATTCAATTTGTGTAACTTGTCTAGGGATATTCATTTATTTATTTTTCAATAATAATGCTTATAAAGTACATTAAATTAATAAATAAAACATTATCCACACTACCATGCATTTGACACACACATACAAATATATTGATAATAACGGTAAAAGATCACAGATGGCGCACCATACAGTTTGGAAACAAAGTAGTTGATCTTAAGAAGTGAAGATGGTGTTCTTATCAACAAGATGTTGAAATGTATTATGGTCGAATTTCCACCAATGGGCGACCACTAGTTACTATGTATTATGTAAAATCAAAGAACGCTTAGATCAGTATAAATTCGAAGTGATTACGTATATGTTTAGACACGTAAGAGCTATTTTGGACGAGGTTGGCAGGAATTTTTAATGGCTTCCTTCGCATTGGGCGGCGAAAATAAAAATTACGCGAGTTATTTTTCAGAATCAAGTTCATTTGAATGTCCGCAAATGCAAAGAATGTTTTACGCAAATATTACATATTCATGATGCCCCTCTTACACGATGGTGGAGAGGAGTTTGAATTTTACGTTTAATTCATTAAAAAATGGCATTTTCATTGTTGTACCCCAAGAGGGTATTTTTGGAATTACTCAAACGTCATATGCTGGCCGGTCTATTCTACAAAGGAGCATGGAACAACACGGGGAATGTTTATTTTGTTTTATTACAAAAATATATTTAAATGTAAGTGGTACGAATATTCTAACATTCAAAGGATAAAGAAGGTAAAATTTAAAGGTTAGGTACAAAAACATCTGTAGTATAATAGACCTAATAGACTTAAATTCCCCGGTGTTGGTCCGTGTTCCTTTGCAGAATAGACCATCTGCCTTTCTTGCCAGGCAGGCAAGGCGAGCATACGATTATCGTCACTAACACCGTGATATCTGACTAGGTGGTAGAGTTTCGCAGCGACTCGCCCGAGTTGGTACCACCGCCTTACCTATTCTTGCCGCCATAACGTCATGACGTGTTCCGGTTCGGAGGGTAAGGTAGCAGGTAAACTTACTTTTGCTCGAGGCCTAACATCCCGGCCCCAGGTTGGCAACGCACCATTACTACCTTTGGTGTCTCTAGGCGGCGTGAATTTCTTGCCATCAGGAAATCCGTCTGCTTGTTTGCCTTCCAATATCATAAAAAAAAACTAGTCAGATGTGAAGTGTTAGTGACGGTGAGCCTATGCTCGCCTTTTACGAGCTGCCTTGCAAGGAAAGCAGATGGTCCATTCTACAAAGCAGTCCGGACCAACACGGGGTTATAATTTATAAACATTCAAAATAAATGAAAAACATATGAACGAATTCACAATCTTCTTTAAAGTCGTTTAAAACATGTTTATAAAAACACTGACTGTTGTTCTTATAAGAAAATAGCACAAAGTGTCCATCTTCGTTTTAGTATTAAGCATCTAGGTCAGTAAAAATAAGTAACGTTAATATATTAAAAGGGAAAACTAACTTTTGCACGAACAGACTCTTACAAACTATCGACTCAGGAGCTACAGGGAATATTGTTATTTGTAAATTCTCTAAACAAGAAGAATGTAAGTAAAAACTTTTACTTAGAATATTTTAATAATATACTGGAGTTTAAAAACTACAGGAAAGTCAATAGCTCCACGTGTCGAGGCATGGTGGTTGCCCGTCTTGGTCCAGATCCGCTGAGTGGAATAGACCATCTGCCTTTCATGCAGTTAGTATGAGGCGAGCACAGGTTAAATATAGATCAGTACCAATTATACCACTAGCGGTACCATGCAGCAACCGTAGGAATCCACCACCTTAGCTATTTCTGTGGCCATAACTACTATGTCACATACCTGTCTAGAGGGCAGGGTAGCCGGAAGACTAGTACCATAGTTTAATATCCCCACTGCAGTCAAGATTGTCTCTTGTCATAAGGAGACCCGTGTACCTGTTCGCTGACTTATAACATAAGTATATAGAGATAAAGTATAGATTTTTAGTATTTTTTTTCTTTATGATTATTTATCTTCAACGAAATGAAAATTCGATTTTTCCAATTTTCTAATAAAAAAAATATTGGTCGTGATTGGAATTGTGCCCGGTTGGCGATAGGCTTGCCACCTATCACATTGTGGGACTTAGTATCTTCGGCTTGTCGTGGGTGCCTTGGTTGTGCCTCTGCCTACCTCTTTGGGGATATGGGCGTGCGTGAAGATACTTATTTTTTTCTTTATCTTCTAGAAGGCGCATCCTTACAAGTAATAATTTAGAAACGTATTAAAGTAAGCGTATCCATTTACATAACCAATGTAACTACTAAACACCTTGAACCATTCAGCCGTTTGAGAAGCGATAATTCATCCTGACCCTTACATTTAAAATGGTAGTAACTACATTTGGCTTTTTTCGATAGTTACTCTAGCCTTCCAACCTTTTTACTGCTTATAAAAGGGCTTTAAAACCCTCAAGAATATTTCATGTCATCAATTCTTATCACGTACACCTTTCAGGTTAACTTGCCGGAAGATATACAATGCCTATTGCATTTTTAGTAGACAGTACCTTTTATTCAAGGTTGACATTTATTTCTCTAGTGAAGAAGAAACGTAAAAAAACGGTTTAAGTTACAAATTTTTGCTATCGTGTCAATATTATAATACGAAAGTTTGTCTGTTTGTTTGTTTGCTTGTTACTCCTTCACGCAAAAACTGCTTAACCAATTATTATAACCTGTTTATTCAGGGATTTTTAATGCTCAACGGAAAAAGAAAAGTCTTATAAATTTGACGGTTCTCTGTGTGAGTGTGTGTGTCTATCTCATCACTACTTTTGAACGGATATACCGATATCGATACGGAATTTTTCGTTTGAAAACTGACATGATCGATATCGTCCTGTGGCTACATTACATAACATTTGTTGGGGATATTTAATATTTTTAATTTTTGTGCTATTTTTGTATCTAAATAATACATATATTTGAAATTGTATTTATTTACTTTTACTATTTCTGTCCCTTTATACAATTGGATTGATTTAAGAATTATATAGACGCGTTACAAGTACCCTTTGTGTGTGAATATATACACACACAGATACACACACACACACACACACACAAACATCTTAAGTCAAGTCTCTTGCGGGGTAGGCAGACAATGTATACGAATATATTACTTTTATTTCGGCTAGTCGTGGATGCCCTGGTTGTGCCTTTGCCTACCTCTTCGGGGATATGAGCGTGAAGATACTTTTTTTTACTTTTATTTATGTGGCACCATCCCGCAGTCATTGTCGATTTTCTAAAAATATGTAATGAAATAATTGGTATCGCACTGTGTTCCAATTATCAAAATGCAAGAATTTTGGAGGTCCTAAAACGTATTGAAGGAATGAATGAATAAATCTCAAAATAAATGAATATTTCATTCGCAAAGACTCATAACTTTCCATTAAACATTGAGCTGATTGGAGAAATGACAGCTTATTGAATATGATCTGATCTTATAATCCGATACCGTCTATTCATTTTATATCAATGCAGCCCCAGAATTGATCTGATCTAATATTTCGCTCCTTCTTTATGTCTATTCATTCGGCAAAAATACTTTGATAACTTTCGATTTAGTTTCTTTAGTTATAGAAATAGAAACTTTTTTTTATGTCATTGGAAGGCAAACAAGCAGACGGATTTCCTGATGGTAAGAAATTCCCGCCGCCTAGAGACACCAAAGGTGGTAATGGTGCGTTGCCAATCAGAGGCCGGGATGTTAGGCCTCGAGCAAAAGTAAGTTTACCGGCTACCTTACCCTCCGAACCGGAACACTTCATGACGTTATGGCGGCAGGAATAGGTAAGGCGGTTAACATTTTTGTTTCCTCCTGGCTTAGTTGATTGCAAATTGTGACTAGCTCCACCGACCGACTACAAGGCTTAGGTTCGATTCCGCACAAGGGCAAGCATTTGTATGATTAAATTTGGTGTCTGTATTCCCGGGTCTGGAAGTTAAATATGTTCATTCCGGTGTCTATTTATACAAATGCATATATTCTTTGTATACACAGGGCACTTGTTACCACGTACTAGGATTTTTTAATTGTGTGTATATTTACTACTAGCCAAACCGGCAGACATGGTTCTCCTACTTTTTTTAAATTGATTTTAGTAAATAAAATCTGGGTGAGTCACTCTTGTCACTTAGGGGTATGAAAAATAAATGTTTTCTCAGACCTACTCAATATGCTCACACTTCATGAGAATCGGTCAAGCCGTTTCGGAGGAGTAAGGGAATGAATATTGTGATACGAGAATTTTATATATAAGTAAGACTAGCTTTTGCCAACTGCGTTGTCCGCGTGATCCCACAGGAAAACTGTTTCGGGATAAAAACTGTCTTATGTGGTAACTTACTTGGTTAAGCAGTTTTTGCGTGAAGGTAAAGTGAAATGCGATGTAAGAGTTTTCCCAAAAATATGATAAAAAGTAACAAATTGATCTGAAAAAATAAACCAATTATTACAAAAAATCTAACTAACCAATTGCAATACAATGCTATCGAATTACCTCTTGAAAAACTAGGCTGGATGAAGATCTATCAACGTTGGTGGACACAAATGAGAACAATACCATAAAAATGATTTTGAACAATTCCAAAGCCAAATGAATTAACTGTCAATTGTTTTTGTCTGTCAATTGCTTTTTGACAATTTGTGATTTTGATTGTGGATAATTAAGAGATACTAACCATTTATTTTTTCTTTTTCAACTTTTTTCGACTTCGTCAGCGTAGTAGTTGTTTCGTATAACTGCTTTGTTCAACGTTAACATGATTTTCAGACAAACTTTCTATTATAATTCTTTTGGAAGTGATCCTTAAGATAGGGTGCTTCAGTTATGAAGGCGGACGGCAAAACAAAATTCACGAAAAATGCAGATTGAAATCTAGCGATAGCATACAGTTCTTTTTTGTTTAGCGTACTTCGTAACAGACCACCGAAGGCACTGACAAAATTTGAAGGGTGACAAGATTACCGCCAACCGATTATCCCGACCAACTTTTTTTTAGAAAATTGAAAAAAACCAAAATTTTTCCTTTTGTTGATGAGCCTAGGAATCGAACCTGCGACCTCAAGCAATCAAGTCCGACACCTGAACCGCTAGACCACATAAGGGACTAAAAGTCAAAATAAAAAATAGCAGTATTTTTTCAAAAGAGTCCAATTTTCCCGGAAGTGTTTCCAAATGATGCCATCTTTTCACCATTTTCGTTAATCCAATCATGTGCCTAGCACCCTGTATATACAATTTAAAAATCGATGAATCATTATCTAACTATAATGACATGAAGTGGGAATCCCGAGTACAAAGGGAATTGAGTGAACTATGTAAAGTATCTGCAAGACACAATGACGTCGGGACACGCGGAGAACAAAAGATTCATGAAGATAGCGTGCGTCATAGAGGACGTCCAGCTTCAGGACTTCCGAGTATACAATAGTATAGAGAACGAACAGGTGATTAAACAATCTCTTATAGTCTGAAATACAAAATATATTTTGCAAGAACTCAAATACTCTGAAGGTTCAATTAAAGAATAAATCGTGCACACTAAAACTTATAAATTTAAAAATATTACCAGTAACATAGTTTAATTGATATGAGAAAAAACTTCTTCGATTATGTCAACTCTCAATTTCATATTAGTTTTTACCTGGCAGCAAAGTAGAATATTCATCTGAATGCACAACGCAAAGAAGGGTAATGTGTTTGCCAGTCTATGTATGTACGAATGCATGCATACATGTATAATATGTATGTATGAATTTATGCATGTTTGATGTTTGTACCTACTTGCCGTCGTAGAGGCCAAACGCATTGACCGATTTTGATAATTCTCACGTCAATCGATTTGTTTTAACTTGGCTAGTGTCATTAACGACAATACCCAAGACTCATCGAAGCGACCACCAGAAGCCATTTACTCAAAATCAAAACATGAAACAACGAACAAAATAAGTAAAAAATAATAATAACGAACTTCGTCAAGTGTGGTATCGGTGAATAGGTTTCAAAAGTGTTTTAGGCTTATTTCACCGTTTTTCATTCTAATTAACAGCTTAGGATATATAATGGTTTAAATTTACTACAAAATTTCATTTCATATACGACTTTTATTTGATCCAAACATTAAAATATTTTAATTATTTAATAGTTAATAAATTATTTTAATTATTATTTAATTTAAATTTTAACATTATCCAAATGGCTTTATTTTTCTGGAAGCAAGTTTGCACGAAGAGTATTTTAGAAAAAAATATCCTAATATCCTTAAAGAGGTAGGCAAAGATATACCTAGGGTATCGACGACTAGCCAAAAATGCAAAGTCCCGCTTTTTGTCTCTCGCGCAAACTATGCAGATTACAAAAAAATATGGTAAAACATCAGTGTCAGTTTTAAAGATCTATCCACACATATGGTGATAACTATCCACACTTATGGATTTGATGAAAAATAAAATTGTGTTTTGGTTCTAAGTAAGGGGAACCCCCAACATTTATTGTTGCTTTTCTGTTTTTGTGTCAAAAATTTGATGCGGTTCCCAGAATACATCTACTTATCAACTTTTAACAGCATAGCTCCTATACGAGTAGTTTCAGGAAAAAGTCAGACACTTTTTCTATGGCATAAGGACGGACACACAGAAAAAATGGCGAAGCTATTAAGATTCCGTTTTACCACCTTTAGCTAACCCTAAAAATGGCCGCGTCTGCTTATGTCGTAAGTAAGAAGTTATATTTGATTATGGCATTATAAGAAATATGTTGATACTAGCTGTTTCAGACATACCAGCTTTCTCCTAAAATCTAGGCCTAATATTATTTTTTTGCTATCGTAATGCACAAAATCACCCCAGGTTTTGTGCATTACGATAGCAAAAAAAATACTATAAATAGATATGAAATTAAAATAATCTTTAAGATTACATTCATCAAGACGAAATAGGTATTTGCGTTACGACGTACAAAATATAATTAAATGTTCAAGTGAATCTCTTTATCTCAACGACAGACACTTTTCCAAGAAATACTCTAAGATTGGAACATATTTTATGAAAAAGGCGGTCAAGTGCGAAAGAAAATAACTCATTTCATTATTTTTAAAGCGAAGTGTTTAGTAGGACGCCCAGTTTCGGGAATCGATATTTTTCTTTTCAGTGGATATGGTGACTTTCCCACCAAACTGATTATTACTATAAAAATAAAAAATGTGCATTAAGAACATTAGTTTATAGTTTATTATACATCTCGATCGCCTCTGTGGTCTAGCGGTCCACGTGTTAGACTTGACTGCATGAGGTCCCGAGTTCGATCCCCGGGTCGTTCAACAAAAAAAAAATAGAAAATGTCAATGTCAAATTTTCAAATAGAAATAACTGTGCCTGGGTCTAGCGGTCCACGTGTTGGACTTGACTTCATGAGGTGCCGGGTTCGGACCCCGGGTCGGTCAACAAAAATCTTGACGCTCTGGCTACAGAGGCGATAATCTTTAATATTATCGTTATTTATATATAATATGTAATGATGATAGTAATAATCTGACGAAATTATTTAACATAAAAATGAACAATCTAAGTTAGAGCTTAAAAATATTACAATTAGTAAAATCAAAATCCAAATGTTATTGTTTGTAAATAGGTTTAGCGTTATTTTGGAATTTTGAAAGGATGCATTTAAAAAAAATGCAATAACAAAAATTAATAATTCTTCAAAATTATTCAAAAAAATCACACAACATTAAGTCAGCATATTTTGACTCGTGCTATTTTGATAAAACGTTGCTTATACTAAGTAAAACTGTTTAATTTGCGGAAATCCTACTAACATTATAAATGCAAAATTTTGTATGTTTGTTTGCTACTCCTTCACGCAAGAAATGCTGAACTGATTTTCATGAAATTTGGCATGCACATAGAGGGTAACTTGTATTAACATTTAGGATTGTTTTTATTAATTAACAAGGAACATTAACTACGCGGGCAACCCCGCGGGCAACAGCTAGTCCAAAATAAATCGAGTAGTTTAACGTATTTACTATAACTATTTATTAATTTTTATCCAATATTGCACTTAAATTTATTACATTTAATGTATAAATTTACCTATGTTCAAGTTCTTACCGAGGGTTAGCTGCAAAAAATTTCTTTATGAGGTAAGCTAGCCTATTACTATTAAACTTTTTATATTTTGTATTTTATCACTTGTGTAAAATAAAAAAATACAAAGCCATCTTAACGACAGTAACTATTTTCCATTTAATTCTATCATGTTTAGTTTATAACCATCCTTGTGTTGTCTCCAAAGGGTTTCTGTCACCTTTCCTTATGGCTTGCTTGTCAGGCCATCATTTAAAAAAATGAAAACAAAGTAGCTACAAACAAATAAAATAAATATTTTCCAGGCTTAGACATGTCAGATTCCGATGCTTTTTAGATCCGCTATTTTTCTAGTTGCTCATATTTACCTACTCATTGCTAGTGTGTTTTAAAAAAAATGTTTTTGTGGTCCATTTCATTTACACTAAGTGACCTTGAAATATAGGTCAAAATACTAGTTTATTTTCAAACGTCATACAAACCATTTAGTAACAATTAGTAAATTATTAGTGATAAATTACTAGCAAACAAAAAACAGGAAATTAAAATGCGGACATTTTTTGTGTCCTTATTTGGTGATATCTTAATTATTGTTTATTTAATCACACCTTAAACCCAGGAATTTACTTGAAACTGTATGAACTCTCCCGGAGATTTCAGTAAGCCGGAACGAGATCTTAAATAACTTTGGAGTAATCAAGGTTAGCAGTTCCATTACCAAAGCAGTACTTACAGCGAATTTATTGCCACATCAAAAAAACACTAAAATCCAATCCACAAGCGGGGTAAGGGGATTATAACACTGGCAATTTACTTGACATTGTAGAAATGGTGATTTCACAGGACTAGGCTTATCACAGGCAAGTGGCGAGGATCACGCGCTTTTCTTAACTGAAGCAACTCGACACCGGCGGAGTGGGGTTTTATTTTTGGAATGGTGCGCGTGCGCATATGGCCCCGTCACGCTTACTTTTGGACGGGAAAAGGTCATTGGACACGAGGAGGGATTGTTTTTGTGGAGATAGTCATTGTTTCGCGGAAATTTCAAGGGCTTTTTTTGTTTTTATGAAAAGAACGAAAAACAAAAATGTTAAAAAGTTTTCAATTTAGCAGCGAAGTTAGCGGGATACTCCACAACTATCAAAATTTTATCTAAGTACATATACGTGATGCCAAAAATTTGGACCCCTTTCTCAAAAATTGCGCAGACGCAGTAGCATAAAATTTGACACACTTATAGTTTATGTGTATCAGAAGTGCAGAACGCTTACATTTTTGTATAATAATGCTTATAAAGTACATTAAATTAATAAATAAAACATTACTAACACTAACATGCATTTGACACACACAAACAAATATATTGATGATAACTATAAAAGAACACAGATGGCGCACCGAAAAGTTTGGAAACAAAGTAGTTAGTCTTGAGAAATAAAAATGGCGTTCTTATCAACAAAACTTTAAAATTTATTATGGTTGAACTTTGACCAACGGGCGACCACTAGTTTAAATATTTTTTTCATTAACTGACATATTTATGCATTTTCCTTTACTTCGTTCTTTACCTGTGTCTTTCTCTTTTTTATCGTTAGTATCTTCACGCCCATATCCCAGAAGAGGTAGGCAGAGGCACAAACAGGGCACCCACGACTAGCCGTAGATACTAAGTCCCATAATGTGATAGGTGGCAAGCCTATCGCCACCCGGGCACGTTTCCAATCCCGACAAAAAAATTTTTTAATAAGAAAATTAGAAAAATCCAATTTTCTTTTTGTTGGCAGATCCTTGATTCGAACCCGAGACCTCATGCAGTCAAGTCCAACACCCGGACCGCTCGACCACAGAGGCGACCACTTATCTTTTTTATCGTCCACGTGTAATTATAGTTAAACACGTTTGTGGCTTGTCTTTCTTTGTTTTATAATTGACAAAAAAATATGTTTTACATCAGTGGCAAGCCTATCACCAATCCGGCACACATCCGATCCCGAGCAACATGTTTTTTTTTATTATAACATTGGAAATCACATTTTTTTTGTTGCCCAACCCGAATTGGATAATGTAGTCAAGTCCAACACCTGAACCGCTAGACCACAGAGGCGATAAATATTTTTATATTATAATAAACATTTTTATTATATATATATACAATTTAGCTCAAAAACGGCTTTAACGTTTTTTTTTTATTGAATTTAATGTGCAAGGAGTTTCGAGAGAGATAAATTAATTGAAATTAAGCTAGGCTCTGTTTTTAGAACACGTCGTTTTATTAAGAAAACCTTATTAAGCTAGGTCAAGGGTACTTACAAATATTTGTATATTCTAATTTAAGAACTTTATAACAAATAAGTATTTAACGCTAAACACATTTTAACTAAAACGATATGATTTACAGTTAAACCAAGGCAGAAGAAAGACTTTTTTGAAGTGAAAACTTCTTTAGCGGCGTTGCGCACTGTTTTGGAATGGGTAAAAATTTTTAAACTCGCGTCAGGACACGTGAACTGATCAGTTCGAGTTCAAATTCGTAAGACGGCACAGGGCGCTTGCGCGAATGTTTGTAAACTACAGTAATTTCATAATGATAAGTAAAGCGATTCGTGCAAAATTATTCCCTAACCATTCAAAAATATCAAAAATGCACAACGTTAATGTTCAAGTTTTAACTTCTGCTGGCACTCCCGGAGTGCAACCCGTCGTTTTTTTACTACTAGTTTAGCAGAACAATCCTTACCTCACCTCATAAAAAATGAAGAAAGAGATGGAATTATACTAACTTGAAAGATTCCAATTCACTCTTTTTTAAATATGCGTAAGTTATAATGGCTGGTAAGGAGGCACTTCGAGTACTTACTGGTTCCTTACGACTCATTCGAACAATTAAATTCTACTCCTTTCATTCATTCATTTTATTTCTTAACCGCTGAATAGTAAAAAAGAAGATAAATCTTGTGAAGATTTCATTATTGGATTGTACAATAATTTAGAAATTTACTTTTCTGGATAATTTTTCCCCGTGTTGGTCTGGGCTCCGTTGCAGAATAGACCATCAGCGTTTCTGCCAGGCAGCTCGTAAAGGCGAGCATATGCTTACCGCCACTAACACCATGACATATGACTAAGTGTCAGAGTTTGGCAGCATCTCACCTGGATGGCTACCATTGCCTTTCCTCTTCCTGTCGCCTTAACATCAATGCTTGCCATTGACGTTTTCCAGTTTGGACGATAAGGTAGCTAGTAAAATTACTTTTGCTCGATGCTTAACATCCTGGCCTCAGTCTGGCAACGCACCATTACCACTTTTGGTGTCTCTAGGCGACATGAATCAGAAGTGAAGTCAATTTGAATATTCCATAACATCATCTGTCGGATTCACTTCTCTCCAAACTGAAAAGTCAAGTGGAACAGGAAGTAAGTGGGTCTTTACTTCCTGTTCCAAATCCACTTAAATTCTCAAGTTCAGTCTCCCGGGACATTCCTTTTGCGTTACATATGGTTCAACCTGTTTTAATAATATATGAGGGTGAATCACTGCTGTGCCTCAAAGCTCTGTGATGAATCTCTAGGTTGGCAACGCACTATTCTTCATGTTGACTAGTCTATTAATTGATATAATTGTTTTTTTTTTTTGATATTTTACTTTAAGCACAACTCATATTGATAAAATATGTTGATATGTTTCAATATCTTTGTAAAAACTTTTTGACTCACGTATTCTGTAAATAAATAAATTTCACTTTATTTCACATTTTATTTCATTTAAAAAAATCCTACTAATAATATAAGAGTTTGTATGTTTGTTTGTTTGTTTGTTACTTCTTCACGCAAAAACTGCTAAACCTATTTGCATGAAATTTGGCGCAAACATAAACGGTAACTTGGATTAACATGTACAATAGTTTTTATCCCGAAAAAATGTTTCTGTAGGATCATTACCCACGCGGTCGACTCCGCGGGCAAAAGCTAGTTGAGGCATACCCGACGCGACAATAATATTATCACTATCACTGAGACATTGTAGCTTGGTGAATTAAAAAATCGCGCGGGTTGACGGTGATCTAGTAGCTGAGGCTGCTGGTCTATTCCACCTATACATTCCGCCTAACCTATTCCTGCCGCCATAACGTCATGACGTGTTCCGATTCGGAGGGTAAGGTAGCCGGTAAACTTACTTTTGCTCGAGGCCTAACATCGTGACCTCAGGTTGGCAACGCACCATTACCATCTTTGGTGTCTCTAGGCGCCGTGAATTTCTTACCATCAGGAAGCCCGTCTGCTTGTTTGCCTTCCTATAACATAAAAAAAAACATTCAGTTACAGCGAGGTGGTTAAATGCTGTACAGCAATTTGCTCAGATTAATACCACCAACCTATTTATTATTGCCATCTTAGTATCAGTACTCGCCATAATAATTTACACGTAGCAATGTAAAAGTGTTTCCAGCAAATGATTATAGACGAGAGCTCTCTTACCAGCAAGGAATCCTGTTTTTTGCTATCTTATAAGTTACATGAAAATATGTATCTATAAATATGATCATATGAAAAAGAGTTAAACACAGGAGTATATGGCGAATACTCGAGTGGTTTATGTGGAAGATCGGGAACACTTCAAAATAGAGATAAAATCGCAATTTATTGTATGTGTGTATGTTTCTGAACTACTCCTAAACGGCTGAAGCGATTTTGATGATTTTTTTTTGTGAGTGTGATAACTCATTCAGCCTTTGCTCGTCTTTTACAATCTCCCAGAAACTAAGACAGATTGCTTATTCTACACAGATGCCTAGCCTAACTCAACCAACCTATCAACACGTGGTTGCTATATTGTTTCTTTACGACATCAAGGAAATAAAAAAACAAACATATTTGCATGTAATACAAAGCAAACAAGAAGACGGATTTCCAGATGGTAAGAAATTCACGCAGCTTGGAGATACAAAAGGTGGTAATGGTGCGTTGCCAACCTGAGGCCACGTTATGGCGGCAGAAATAGGTAAGGTGGTGGTACCAATCCAGGCAAGTCGGTGAAACTCTACCACCTAGCAGAATGTCACGGTGTTAGTGACGGTAAGCCTATGGTCGCCTTTTTCGAGCTGCTTGGCAGGAAGGCAGATTGTCCATTCTGCAAAAGGGCCCAGACCAACTCGGGGAAAAACATTTGATGGTATAAATATATATAATATCACTATCATAAATAATGACCATTATCTTCATGTCGTGTTGGTGGAACTTCTTTGTGTGGGTTGTTTGGTAAAATTGATATGTTTTTTGACACGATATCACACGTGAAAGTATTTTAGCATTACAACGCAAATACCTAAAAATAAACAACCCCATGTCCTTTTCGACAAATGCCGCTCGACTATAAATAGTGCATTTGATCGACCAATATAAATACGACGTAGAGTCATTTTTAGTCTAGAGTGCGCTCAACACATGTGTGTAATGTGCAACTATTGCAATGTAGTGATTAAAAAATGTAGAATTTGACCCGGAATATTTATTACTAGCTGTTCCCTGCGGCTTAGCCCGCGCTTTCAAGAACCTGTTGTTTGATCGGGATCAAAAGTAGCCTATACGTTAATCCAGGTCACAATCTATAGGTGTTTCAAATTTCTGACAATTTCGTCCAGTCATTTGAGCGTGAAAGAGTAAAATACATTCATACATACTTACAAATTTTGGCATTGTAGGACTACCGCAGCTCTAGAATAAACGAGATCGATCTAAACTACTATAAACTATCGGAATTTTAATTTTTTGACTATATATGTCTTTATTAGAACAACTTTATCTTGTAAAAACAATAACATATACTTTCCCTTTTGCATTACATAAAGTTGGATCTCGCTGGATGCAGGCCGCTTCCATCCGGTCGAAATGGAAGTCAACGGGGGAGGCCTATGTTCAGCAGTGGACGTCCTATGGCTGAAATGATGATGATGATGCTGAAAGTTGGATGTGGATATATTTATTTTCCTTTTCATATCCGCCATGAAATACACAGATCAAAGGGTGCATTACCATTTGGTATTTGCCACTTCACAAATACTGATGTCAAGCAAAAATATAATTTATTTGAGATAATTGAGCAATTCTTGCAAAGGTTTGCAATTAATAAAAATAGAGATTTTATCAAACGATCTCTAATTTATTGCGTAGAATAGTTATTTTGACTAAAAAGCTAAACAAGTGATGAATACTATCACCATTATTAAGACATTTAAAAAAAGGTACAATACAGAATTTAGATATAAAAATTAGGCTCCGTTTCTTATTGTTAACCATTTTTTTTAATGGCGGACAATAACTCAGTTTTAGGTTTACATGAAATTTAAAACATAAAAGGTGTTTACTTTCGTAGTTTTTTAATTAGTTAAAACACTAGGGCTCTATGTTAGTAGACTCTATGAAGAATCGGTATGCTACTTTGATGTAGGTGCAGAATGATGCTATGCACGTGCTTCTAAAGTGAGTAACTCTTCTAGTATATCGCTCTGACGATCGGATAAATATCAAAGCATCAGCAGGAAAAAAATGGCATGAATTTAAATTCTACGTCTACACTAAACTTATTTTTAACAAACATACATACATATTTCCACGCCAAGTACCTCACAGGGTAGGCAGAGAGTATCGTGTGCCAATGATACTTTGCTTAAATTGTTAATTAATCGTAGATATAATATGCTTTATAAGATTAAAGATAATGGTTCTACATTATGTTTTTTCGTCGTTCATATATCTTAAACGGCTTTATAAAAGTAAAAGTTAATTTGTTACCGATGTAATTTATTTTAAGTACCGATGTTACCGAGTCAAAAAAAAGTAAAAGATACATTATAGGTTATAATTATAATAAGCTTGTATTTTATTATATGTGACTCTTATAATTGTGTAGGTTGTACTCAATTTATCCATCATTTCTTAAATTTTCATTTGTCTTGTCCAAACTTCCGAAAGGGTCACATAGAAACCAAATCTGGTTCTGATGGTGGAACCCTGGAGATTTTAAGGTAAATACTCAGACTCTTTTGTTTGTACTTTTTTTTGTACTCAGAATGCACAAAATTCAAATAGAAGTCGTTTGTTTGCAATTTTACCATGCTGTAAATATTATTAATTATTCATTCCTCATTAGGTGTCTTTAATACATTTGTATGGGTTAGGGTTATTATAAGATTTCAGAATATTTAGAAGACAAAAATGCTTGGAATTAATTGCTCGTCATACCAAACACTACCAATTACATCATGTAAAAATGTAACATTAACACATTGCCTCCGTAGTCTAGTGGTCCGGCGTCCGCGTCGGGCTTGACTTCTTGATGTTCCGGGTTTGATGACCGGGTCGGGAAGCAAAAAAGTTAGAAAATGAATATTTCAATTTTCATATAAACATAACGTTGCCCGGGATTGGATGTATGTGCACGGCTGTCGATGGGCTTGCTACTTATGACATTGTGGGACTCAGTGTCTTCTGCTAGTCGTAGGTGCACTGGTTGTACTTCTGCCTACATTTTCGGGGATATGGGCGTGAAGAATTTTTTAAGAATGTAACATATTTTTGTAAATTGGATTTGTAAGAAAAATACAATCCGGTGAGCTTCATTCGCGCTATCTTCTCATTTAGTGGCCGCGTTACATCCCGGTGGAAGTTTTTAGATTTTGTATGGTCTTTGTTAAATAATAATGATAATAAATAATAATGAAAATAGATATTTATTCTTATTTTGTCCCTTACCTCATTACTTAACTTCTAGATGACTAGACAAGTTTAGTTAGTTTGTATGTATTTTAATGGATTTTCGGAAGGTTGCTTATATGAGTACAGCTTTTAGTGACACTAAATTATGGCAACACGAAGTTCACCTTATCAGCCATTACAAAGTAATATACACCAAAACGAACCATTTAGCAATATGTTTATGATTGTAACCTACGGTTATTTTGTTTTCACGTTTTTATGACATAGCCGAAGACATTTGACATTAACATCGTGTGTATAGAACAAAGAACTACATGGAGTGGGCACTGATCCAATCACTTATGAAACTTCATTGTAAACATCGTTCATGCGTAGAAACAAAGTATTAACATGTGTAGTGTCACTATTGAATCTCGATTTCAGCAAATTGGAAATCGGAATCGGATTTGTCATTTTAGGTACTCTTGAACACAATCCTAGGGGATTGTTAGCATTTAGTTAATTTATATACATAAAAGAAAGTCTTGTTAGTTACACTATTTACAACTCAAGAACGGCTTAACCGATTTTACTGAAAAATAAAATGTTTGTTAGTTTAGAACCAGGAAACAAACATAAGATACTTTTTATCCCGTCAACATCATTTTAGTTTTTCCCATACATGATCGGGTGGAATGAATTTCGCCGGAGCGACTAGTTCATCTATATTTTAAAAATAATCTTCTGAACGGATGGATCAATTTTCCTCATTCTTGTTTTGTATTGTTAATTGTCAGGAGAAAGTTGTTATGAAAAGAAAGCCCGAGAAAATTGCAGGTGTGAGAAAAACAATATTTTTTAACTTATTTAACATTACAATTTCTTAAATACAAACCATTAGTAACTGTTAATGTCAAGGGATACGAGCTTTATTCTGCTAATAAACATTAAATTATTCTATTAGGTTCCATGATGGTTTTTTTTTAATCAAAAAAATATTAATAATCTGCTTGTACTGTGATCAAAAGTACCTACCTAAAATGACATATTCGATTTCAATTTAGAATTTGCATGAAAACAAGATTCAAGTGTTACCCTACAGAACAAAGGATATTGCTTTTGTTTCTTAAGCTTTATCGTTGGTCAAAAAAATAGTGTACTCGTTTAACTTCATTTTATGTGGGTAGTTGGCATTAGTCACAAAAACCAGCAATGGCTTTTTGGGCGCAAAGACCCAAAAATTAATTATTAACAAAGGTTAAAAATGAATACATGCGTATTCAAGCGTAAGCGTATTCTGCAAATTTTATCTCTGATGGGGTTAATTAAATAAGGGTTGAAAGTTTGTATGAAAGTTCATATTATGATACTATTAATTAAACATAAATAAATAAATTTGAAAAAAGGAATGATTTATACATACATACATATCTTAACGCCAAGTCGCTTACGGGGTAGGCAGAGAGTATCGAGTGTCATACCTCACGATCCTGACAAACCTGTCTTGCTACCTTCACATTCAT